>JAQGBW010002592.1:0-19194 GCA_034698625.1 Julus scanicus
TTTGCTGTTTTTGTGTAAATGAAATTGTGAATAAATAATAATAATAATAATAATAATAATAATAATAATAATAATAAACCATTCGTCAAGTAACCTATTGTCAACAGTCAACAGATTGGAAACGGGACATTGTCTTGAAAGTGTAAAACCTCTGGAAGCCCAAGCTCGTACTTCCGCAGTCCTTGACGAGCTATAATCGTCATCAATTACGTAAGCATACAGCTGTAGTGTACTGCAGTGGTTTCCAAAGTCATTTCGGACGATCCCTACATAGTGTGGTTTTATTTTTTTTCATCCGCTTCCTTCTCGTTGGAGGTCACGCGAATGGGGGGAAGTGCGGAAGTCGGGACGAAAAATGCAAAAGTAAAGAAAGGATTTGTCAACAAGGCGAACCCGCATTGACCCTCCGCAAATGGCCGAATTGCGATTTCAAACAAATTCGTCGTTTGGGACCTTGTAAAGGGGGCTGGACATCCAACTTCCAAGCAAACTTCTCATCACTATTCACTCCGCGTACGAATAAAAAATTCAGCAACAACTACACAATTTCGAGCGCTTCGTGTTCTTGAGAAAATGAATACCAAAAGGCTTAAAAAAAACTCGTCCGATTTTCTGAGCTTTTTTTTTCACCTCCTTTTTCCACGAGCAACAAACCCCGAAAATTGCATCGTCGTCGTTGTAACCGTATTTTTAAACCACTTTCCCAAAGCCAAAGCAGAGAATCAGCGGGTTGTTGCGTAGAAGGTAAACCACCCAAACTGGCCCGGTCCACATACATATAGCTCAACATTTTTTTTTTGTTTTTTTGGTTCCTTTCAGAAACATCCCGGTTCCTATTTCGGGAAACTAAATCTGCTGAACTAGAGCTTTTTTTCGAGATTTCTTCACTACACAATATGTATACCGATTTGGAAAATGATAAAAAACACCCACAAGAGTGTATTTACTAGTCATTTTTAATCTCGTCCTTCATTTTTTTCACCCATCTTTTCCCTCCATGATGACGTTACGAGTTAACGTTTCTAAACGAGCCTACCGAAACGTAATGCGGAGAAATTTCAAAACGTAATAAAGCGAAACTTCAACATGTGTAACAAACCAGGAATGAATAACGATGACTGGAAACAAACGTTAGCATTGACAATTGCCATTAAATAAACACTGAAAGCTTCTTAAAAAGGAATCTTAAAATAGAATTCGAATATTAGAACGAAATGCACATGCAATGGTAAAGGCGCACGTGCAGAAAGATAGAACGCACGTGCAGCTTACGAAATTCGGTAAACACGTTTAAAAAATACAGAAGATGGTCACGCCTCAAATTTTGCAATTTTCGCAACGTTTATTAGTTTCGTCCAACCCCAAGAGGCCGTTGAGTACCATGTGGAGCACACATCCAACATTGCACAACATTTTTTTATCTTGCCACGAATAATCATCCATCATAGTGCCCCAAAAATGGCGTTTAAATTTGGGCTTTATGCACACACCAGTCGCGCATTTGGCCGCCAGGGGGAAGTGAACTGGAATGCAGCTAATTATAACTGCTGTAAACAAGTAAAGTTTTACAACCATTAACACAAATCGTGATTTTCTTGTTCATTTCAGGCAAAAAACACAAGATTACTTCCCTTAAAAATTAATGATCTCCCACAGTGAAAAGGATACGGTATGTACCAATATTCCAAAAAGCCAACAAACAACGTAATTTCTATAAAGATGACGTCTTTTAGTGTATCTGTTTCTAAGATACACAAGTTGTCTAATAATTTTGCCTAATTGTATAATCGTGCCATCGACGACTGGGTGTCCCGTAAACTTGCAAGAAAAAACTTAAGGATTTCAAGGCTCATCTCTTATATTTTTAAAGAACCCTCAAACGATCAAATGCCACAATATTTTTTTCAAACTGTGAAAAATAACTTTTTTTATAAAGGATTTTTCAGATTAACGGAAATATCCCGACCCTGGTAGGAAATATACAGCATATGTATAATTCCCGACTTTTTCAAGTTGGTAAAACCCCGAGCCTGCTTGTCACCCTGAACGATGCTCTATTTAAGTGCCAAACTGTTCATTAGACAGAATAATGACGTCATCAGTCACACCCATCCGACGCATTGCACAATCACACCCACCGGTTCCAGTACACAAGGCGTGATTCAGGACACCCTGTACAGCTCGTGCCCGTTACAGGGTGTCCCAACCCTAAACCGGTTCTGCCCAGGCGCCATACAGTCTGCGCCAAATACGGTAGCGCTAAGCAGAAAATCTGCCGTGCGTCATGAGGCATGCCTCAATCTGAAGTGTCAAGCGTTGCACGTGGGGCCTGGCGTCACGACCGTGCCAAAACCGAAAACGGGTTCCAACCCTATTCGGCTTGGCACAGTTTTCGCTGACATTTTGAACGCAAAAAAAATAGAAAAAAAACGCGGCTCTTCCGTTCAAGGGCGTTCGCTACTGATTAGAGACCTTATCTGTTCGACAATTTCAGACTGCGTGTGAATTGACCGCGATTTCTCAACCGCGTTCTGTGATATAACACGCGATCTTCGCATATTTAGCAAAGGGACGTATATAAGCTTAAATAATAAATAGTCCTAAACGAGGGGGATTGAAAAAGGGGTTCACAACCCTGAACCCGGGGCTTCATTCGAATTAAAAGCCATTCGAAAAGAGGCTAAAAAGATGAATGCGGTTAACCCATATATCTACTTGCACATACGCCCGTCGTTAAACGAGGTCAGCACGCCGTGCAACAATCAGCTGGTGCTGGCAAGCGCGTGGGCGGAAGAATACAGAGAGTGCTTAAAGGGGAACAGGCTTTGCGAAGCCTTATTGCCTACAAAACGAACACAGTCTTGTGAGCACTTGATGACGTCATCAAAACAACCGACTTTTTGTACCAGAAAAAAATTAAGCGAACGCCTTTTACGGACGAGTGACATCATTATGTTAACCCTTCCTTAAATCCACACGCTTGGAATGGGGCTTCGTTATTAAAATACTTAACGCAGGTGGCTGAAAAGCCATCATCTGTCAGGCCGGAAGTTGCGGAACGGTCCAAAATTTGCCTTCTATATATTTACTATAATCATTGTAAATAGAAACCATTAAGTTTCGTTTCCTCGTGAGAGTAGTTCTGAATGTAACACGTGCAAAAATGCGCGTGCTACTGTTCGAATTTTGAGCGTGACAGCTCTCGGAACAGAAGCACGCGCTACATTCGGAACTGCTATAAAGAGTAGCACCATGTCCAGTGTGCCGTGACAATTAGAAGTCTATTTCACCGTGCCGTGAGCTGAAAAAGGCTAGAAAAAACAAAAAAACCGCCGTACTAATCAATTCCATTTAATGTTATTTGATTTTGTAATCTGTTTGCGGTATATTCCCAAGCAGTCCACATGTGCGGTACGGGAGGGCGGGCCCATGTATCGACGAACCCGGGCTCAAGCACGGTTTTGACAAACAGCTGTGATAAGGCGGTGACTCGCGTAGGCTGTACTTCAAGGGCAAACAGCCTGATCATACGACGTCATGTGCAGTACAAGTGGTTGAAAATGTGCTGATTTTAGCATTTCCAGCTTATTTGGTCTTGCCAGTAACCACTCTGCCCTTATAATTTGGGTCCATCACGTACTGCCATGTAAAAGTCCCATACCCAACCAGAGGGTGCTGAACCAGAAGCTAGTACCAAATTCCCCCTTCTCCTTTAATATGAAGCCAGAATTATGATCCATTTACACACACCAAGTGTCCACACTTGTGAAAAAACAAGGACGGGTGCATCATTTTTTTCTTGAGAAACACGGAATTGACACGTGTAAATGGACCTTTTTAAGCTCCGCATAGCGACCATAGGAATGCATCGCGTGAATCGGTGCCGGTGCCGTGCGCCAGATCCGGCTTTCGTTGGATCGAACATCTCGGCAAATATTATTTCAGCTTGAACGCCGGCACCGTACGTCACCGTTACGTCACGCATCTCCGGCGTTTCTCAGCTGTTTCCATTTCAGCCCAACTGTACAATGGCGGCTTTGGGTGTAGTCCCGAAATGTAAGCGACGTTGGCACGTAGGCCTGGATGGCAACTGGCCAACCTTCTTGCCTCCCAACACAAACCCTTTTTTTTATTTTGCACAGAAAAAGCCGGCCGGCCGGCGCTTTCCTATCTCCGCACGCCAAGGTTAAACGCGTATACTGTCACTGATATACCGAACAAGCTAGCCTTCTCGTTTCTTACCCTGGCCATTTTTTCGACCCCCTCCCCCCTCTTTTTTTTTCGGCCGGGGTTAATATACTTAAGCTTCCTTCCACTTTTTTAAGACATTTTACCAGAAATTTTTATATACGACCTCCCGGCTTCCTACGTAATCCTTTCGTACCATCGCCTTTAGCATATGCGCATTTGCGATTTGACGTAAAACAAAATATAGCAAACATTCGCAGATTTTTGTCAAAACAAAAAGGTTCAGATTTCGATTTCTGGTTCCTGGAAAAAAGGGTTTTTTGACCCTCGAAGGACCCTGCGTGGAGTGGTTTGAAAATAAAATTTCTAGCATTTCAGAATAAGAAGACATAGTCAAAAAAAATTGAAGGCAACGAGGATGAACAACTGTTGTTGCCAAGTTCCAACATCTAAGAAAAACTTAAATTGACCTCGTTTAAGAAGATAAGGCCTGGAGAGGACATATTGGAAAAACCGATCATGTTTTGGTTTATCTTGTGGACAAGTCAATTACCATACAGCTCTACTTGCTGTATGACCAAACCAGGAATGTGCAGGACATGCCTGATGTGATGTATAGCAAGTGCCAGAGGAGTGTTCCTCATAGGACTAGAAGGGTTAGGTAAGACCAGGATAGGGCCTTGGACCTGTTAAGCGTTCCTCATAGGGGTAGAAGAGTTAGGCAATTCCAGGAAAGGGGCACTGGTCCTGTTAAGTGCCGAAGGAGTGTTCCTCATAGGGCTAGAAGGGTTAGGTAAGGCCTGGAAAGGGCACTAGATCTGTAAAGTCCCCCACCCTTACGTAAATGCGTAAAAAAGCACGGTATTTACCTTTGAGCGGTGGGCACGTCAATGACATGGGAAGTGGGTCTTTTCCTGGTCGCTGGCAGCGGCTGCGGCGGGAGCGTTGGCTCCAGAGGCCCGATGTCGGCCAGTCTCGAGTAGTCCTGGTCCTGGTCGTGCAATCTTGCCGATTTTCGGCTCTCCAGCAGCCGGACGTCGTCCAGCTTCTTCTTCAGCTCCAGCGTGTTTTCGTTGGCAGCGTTGACGCGAATTTGCACCTCGTCAATGTGCGGCCAGTGGCAGATGACGACGCCGCTCACTTCCCGCCCGTTGTACGTGGCGAACACCCGCTGTCCCGGCTTCAACTTGATGGAACTGACCGACTGGAATCCGGGTCCGATGATCTCACTCTCTCGCAACTCTTTCACTTGACGAGTCTCGTCGAATAGCACGCTGTACACGTTCTCGACGCCGCAACCTTCGCTGGTTTTCACAGCCTGGATGATGGCCGAATGGTAGCGGCCATCTTGGCCGGGCGCACTCACCCGGGTGCCCAGAATTGAACGCTTGGCCAGCCGTCGACCGGTGGACATTGTCGGGCTTTCACTACGTCCTGAAGTCTCGCATGGGGCCGGCCGGCGTACCCCTCCCTTTTTCCGTGCTGTCAAAAGCGAAGGCTTCCGAAAACGCGACACTCGGGGGCTACCGGTAAACCGTAAGCGCGCCTAACAACACCATTTTCGACACTAGCGAGCAGCTGGGAATGCCGTACCGGCAAACGACAACAATGCCATGTGATTCCCAACGCGCTCTCATTGGTCCGTACGTCACTGACCTAGATTCCTCATTGGTCGATGATGGCCAAGGCCTTCGTTTCCGGTTGTTGCTAGCCCTGAAATGCCCGTAGAGATAGCGATTGCTTAAATACGACGTACGTTGGGCTGACACTTCGCTCACAAAAACGGTTAGCGAGATCAGGTGGCGCTGCGATCGATAAGTACGCGGATTTAAAGAACCGGCCGGCAAATTACTGTCATTTTTTTTTTACTGCAAACAACTGCGAAACTGGGGTGTCGTGATTGAAACGTTTCCTTATTTTATATTTCTTGTATCTTAAATTGCAATTTAAGTGACGCTAAAGATAAAAATTATATCTTATAAGATCCCTTCAAGCAATAGTCAATTAGTATTTGATGATTCACAAATTTATGTAAAATAATAAAAAAAACGTTTAAATTTGTTATAGTTACCAATTATATAAAATGTCCAGAAATCAAAAGTTATTTACAGGATGTAAAAATTAAGCTGGGAATATATCTGGTTAATAAGCTAAAAAAATGAAGTATTTAGTATTCAAACCTCATCTGCAAGTGGCAGTCTTGTTGACGCAACACATTTCAAAATGTAGGAAAGTATTTGAAAATGAGTATTTTCAGCGCCATTTTCGTTCTCAGCTGGAAACATTAAGTGTCATACCCTTGAGGAAACGCCTCGTACGTCATTTCGGCAAGCAAAATGTCCACCCGTTGCTATCGTTTTTTCGACGTTTTTAAAACAATTTCGAAATGAATTCGTTCACGTAGAGCCGCTGATGAAATAGTTCAACGTAAATATTTCACCGGTATTACAAAAACTGGATTGCGCATCAAGGCCGGCTTTTTCGCATTGGCTCCGCCCAATAACCTCAGTTTGTTTACGTCCGATCCGTTTGCCGGCGACCCTCCCTCCTCCCCAAAAAAAAAAAAAAAAAAAACTAACTGGGCAGTACGTGGCGAAAGGGTTTCGAGGAGAAATTTCGTCGAACACCGCAGGAAATAGATTGAGGACAGTCACGAATAACAGGAGTACTTTACGAAAATTAATAATGAAAAAATAATGAAATCGCCCTCCTATTGCTTAATGTTCGATCGGCCCGTATCAATCTGCGTCCCAACAACCACCGGGGGCGCTGCAAGCAGGCACCCAATAAATATGGCGGAGAATCCAAAAGTTATATTGAAAAAAAAATTATAACTTATGATATGTTCGCAAATCACAAACAAATTCAAACTGTCTTTGGCTTTAATGAGAGACATTCTGCAAATATTATCATTATAGTAATTTTGAAAGACGCAAAGTTACTTAACAAATGTTCTTATCATTTTTTTTAAAAAAAGTAAAAAAATTGAAAATTAACACTGACTTCTGTTTAATTAATTATTCACACTTACAAGTTTAAAAAAAATAGGATATCAATTTATATAAACAACAGCTTCGTTGGAAACAGTTTTAAATTAATAATTTATTAAACGGAGTATTTTTTGAAACTATACTCCCTCCAGTACATTGGTGTTACTTGACTTTCCTTACGTTATCTATTACCAAAACAAGTAGAATATCAAGACCTGACTATTTTTTTTTTTTTAAAAATTACTAAAATTTGCTTAGGACTCCACCTGATTGGCATAACCGTCACATAAATATTAATATGGAACCAGGCAATTATATTTGAATATGTAACTTTCATTTTAGTAATTGATCTTTGAGGGTAAAAGTACCTACAACAATATCGCTACATCTATTTGCAGTGCACTTAAAACATCGATTCCCCTAAGTTTTACAATTAATTTTCCTTGTAACTGGACGTTTACTTCAATTCTACAAGCTAGCTATCCCATACAAGTTTTAGGAATGGTTTAAAAGGCAGATACACATTATAAATTGGATATATTTAAATGCTCTGCTCAATAAGCTTAAAATCATTTATAGTTTGGTGTTCTTAAAGATACATTCTTAAATTACAACTAGTAAAAGTCATCAGCATTTGAGGCCTTGGTCGAAAGATTCGGATACACTTGTTATAAACAGAACTAAGCACCCACACACATTTGCAATTGTTTAGTTACTGATTAAATAAGTGTACCAATTAACATGAAAAACCCTCATGCTTCAGTACTATGTATAAATAGTATGTATGCAAATACACATAATAAAATTTCTCCAATGTGAAGCTGCCTTAAAATGCCTTCTATAATTTTAAGGGTAGAAAATGTGCAATACAAGTACTAACTGTGTCTAACTTATCACATTAATTACGTAAACGTGCAACATTTGATAATTTATAACAAAAATTAGTGTACAGTGAAATAGATCAATAGTTAACACACCTTTAAGTTGACATCATAGTTATTAATGATCAGCCATCTACATGTTCCTAGTGTCACGTTACAATGGGAACATAAATATGGAAAAAAAACTACATGGAATGTTTGCGTACCATACTTTCGTAGTTTATAAGTTGTAGAAATTCACCTTATTTCTTAGTTGAGTAAATTTAGAATATTAAAATCAAAACTGCTGCACAACCTGGGAATTAACTAGAGTATACAGAAGCTATTATTTCTAAAAATTTAAACTTTTTGACCAGTTGCACCATAAACAATTAAAATCAATGGAAAATTACATCATGGTGTTATTAATAAGTGAGAATAATTGAAATCATTCTGTCACTCCCATATTCATCTGACATTTAAATTAAACGATGTACCAGTCTTTCAAACTGGCAACACACAACCCAATTAGCCATTTCATAACAAGACAGTATACTGTCAGGCTTAGACTACATTTGCAAACTAAATGTTCGCCATTATGCGTGTAAAAGGATATGCAGTGATTGTTAGCAAACTATGCTCAAATAAACTCAAATTTCCATCAAATGGGTAACGCACATTATAGGCAAATTCCATGAGAATTTTTTTTAAAACTGATCTGGTCTTATTTACGTAATTTTAGAAAGTTACAATTTCCAGATATACAGTATATTTAGAATCCTGCGACTACATACGTTTAGCACAACTACCTTCATTTTTCAACACCACAAAAACACACTTTCATAATAAATTAACCGGAAAGGGGAAAAATGAAAAAATTAGAAGGGACAAACAACAAGAGAGGCTAATGCAACAACACCTTTTTTAAATTGTCCACTCTTTGAGTATTAATATCAAAGGTTTGAATCGCATAATTTAGCCGTTTTTTTGGAAGATGAGGACAGCCAATGAAATTGGAAGGGGGCATTTCTATCCTCATCCTAGTAAAAGTTGTACTTACTTGTCCTTCCGAAATAACATTACGTTAAAAATGTTTAAAACATGCTCTCATGAAGCAATGGCACAATAAGCCACCTCAATTCGGTGCATTCCTTTTGTCGTGCGACTTTCAGAAAGTGCCATTTCCAGAAATACACAGCCCATGGCCAATGTAACAAATTGTTCGTAAGATTACCCTGCCTATTGTTACGTCTTAAAACTTGCCACGGACGATGTTCGCTGAATTTCTTCATCCGATTCCAAGCCACTGGATGCTAGCTGATCCCTGTCCTCGTTGACATCAATAGAGTCCATGCCTCTGTTTGCGACCCTGGTATTTTTTTTCCTTCCACCAAACCCTGATGTTGCATGTCTGAAATAAAAAATAATAATAATAAATATATGCACATGTAGTAAGTAAGCACCGCACGCTTCATTAAAAAAAAAAAAAAAGCTTAAAACAAATAAAAATATACAAACCTTCCACGGCGTTGCCCTCCAAAGTAAGATATTTTGTGCGGTGGCGAAATATAAGTCAGATTGCCTAAGATAGAAAATCCCAAGTTGTCACCGGAAATATTGTTATAAATACGTACTTAAAATCCAAAATTACCTTTAACTTTAGAATTGAAAGTACATTCTTTTGCCCCTTTACACGTTCTTAACTTCATCAGCTGATGATGGAGCTCACTGAGCACTTCGAATGGCATCTGGGAAACTATGTTTTCCATCTGTAAAAGTCAAATAACAAATGCAATTCGTAAATCCATCCAAAAGCACACAGGATCACATCGTGAAAAAAGCCATCAACTTTATAAATAAGATTGCGGAACATTTGCCAACTATACTAAAATATATAAATAGATGATGTAATTGAATGAAGCTTACCTGGTATGGATCTGCAGAGATGTTGTAAAAACTAACAAAGCCAGTAATGAACTCGCAAAATAGAAAGTTGTGTGTCGCATTTATGGTACGTGAACACCAGTACGTGTTATTATTGGAGTTTTGACAGAAACAAAATGGGCCATCTGAAATTCAAATTTAATTCTATCTATAAAGCTGGTCAACTAACCAATTTTATTGTTTAAACCGAAAACTGCGGCACTTGCAAATTCTTGGTAATGGCAATTACAAATAAACTAATAATTCTATCAACCGTACAATTAAAATCTGGATTAATCAAAGTTACATAATGCGACAAACATAAAATAAACTGAAACCTTAATTACCTGTCCATAAAGGCGGTGTCTTCCAGTGATCATTGTCATGAACAAAACAATTCATCTTCTCTATATTGCATGTATAATTTTCATATTTTTGTTTCCGCCTGTTTTTCCGTTCTTGTCGCTTGAGTTTGTCCTCCATCTTCCACCTTCGTTCTTCTTTTAACCTTTTCCTGGCTTCATTATGGTTACCACGTCTATAGCCGGTCCTGTTCGAGTTAAGAGAAATTCATGTTATAAAATTTCCTTTTAACTAGCTAAGAAGGAAACCAAAATAATCCGATTACTTTTTGTTAAATTGTTTAACGTCACACTGGCATTCGTCGTCCTCCTCCTCAGTCTCATCAACGGGCTCTTCTATCTCGTCGGTTTCACTTGAATCTTCGTAGTCTGGCTCCAAGTCGGAGCTGGTTCCTCTGGAGGCAAAATGATGAGTTTTGCCCCTTCGCGTAAAAAACACATCTTCTGGACGCTTTTCTTTTAGATGCTTTCGAATACCCTAAAAATAACCGTTGTGAAAACTGCAAATGCGAATAAAATTCTTTGGGCGCAAATTGACTAATTTGTCTTACCTTTAATTCATCCAATCTTTCTTTAAGCACTTTAATTTGATTATCGACATTATTTTTACTTTCTTTCCACGCTTCCATGTCGCTGTAAACATCGTCAGTGCAATTCACATTGTTACTCGGTGTTAACTGACAACCTGTATCAAACAATAAAAACCAATTTCAAAATTAGAAGGGCCACAAAAATGTATATTCACAAATTCATAATTGTTTTAATGCAAAACAAAAATATTAGATTTATGATATCAATGAAATTGTAATGCTTACCTGTAGTTGTGCTTGGGAAATGCCTGACTGATCGAGTAGTCTTCCGATAATCGGACATGTTCTTATCGTTAACCTGAATTTTAAATTGAGTTTGTTCAATAGGAGTTATACCCAACATTCTTTCCCATTAAGATGTTCACAAACCTCAAGTTCTGGGTAAATGTACTTCAGATTGAGGACATCGAACAACTGGTAAACCCCGTTTAAATCAAACTCCTCCGAACTTCTGCGACCTCTGGAACCACCGATGAACTGAGGTTTGAAACCTATAAAAATTACAAAGTAAACATTATAAGGCAAATATACCATAGATACGTGTTAAAATTCAGAACAGATGCCTTTTATTTTCAGTTGCTATTAAAATAATTAAAAACTATTTTATAAACTATTAAAAATACTATGTTATTTTCACAATAGTTCGTTCTTCATGGACCTTCGAGGAATTTTCAATAAGGAATTTCAAGCCATCACCTTTACTAACATGGTCTCTGAGAAATGCTCGCTGCCGGCGCTTTTCAATTGAATCTAACGATGGAGAGTTCAAGTCAGAGGAGTCCATGGGACATCTACATTTATTCTTGCGAATCAATCGACATTTCTGCATCTTCCATCGGTTCCCATCATAAAAACATTCCCATTTCTGCCAAAAGAAGATAAATTAGAATATTATGGCTATAGTAACAACTTGAGAAAACAACAGTAAACTTTTCAGCGGACGACCTGCTGGGCTCTGCACGGAGATTTATATTCCAGACTTTTGCATATTTGGCTGAGAGGTATCGCTTTTGTTATAGTCGGGTGTCTACCTTCAGACCAAGGCAACGACGGAGTTGTAGAACTATAGAAAGCACACACAAAAATCAAGTTTACCGAAATGGTCAAAAGTATTAATATTTTTTTGGTTGTGTACATAGCATAAACATCTCGCAATCCCAGAAAGAGCATAACATATCATTGGAAACTTACATAAAACTCCAAGGTTTAGCACTTGTACTTTTCGTTTTCTTTTCTGCTGTACCAGCATTTTGCCTTCCTGCACTATGAATGAAATGTTACTTTATGTGAATAAATCTGCCAAGAAATACTAGGAGTACCAATCACGGCACAATTCAAATCATAAAAATATTGAGCATTGCCAAAAAAAAAAACCAAAAAATCTCACCTTTCTACTAGAAAAGTATCCCTCCAGGTTCGCTTTCTAAGCATTCGCCAATCAAGGTCAGTTTTATCTTCACTGAATAAAACCAAATCAATATGCAGTTATGAAACCAAAACAATATCATTTTTTAAGAGATCACAACACAATACTAACCTTATCAACTCCTTTGCCCCAACAATAAGTTTCATAACACTTTTGCCATCCATGTGTTCAGGAACCAGGACCCCTGAGATGTCCAAAAATGTAGGTGCGAGATCCAGATTAAGAACGATGTTAGGTATACTATGATCCAAATAAAAAACCAACGATTAATGCTTTCAACGGCACAATCAATCCATTTAAAAAGTGTAAGCGTTGCATACCTTATTCCATGTGGTACGTTTGGACCCCTTACGTAAAAAGGCACTTTGATATCAAATTCAAAGGGCATGGCTTTTCCCTTCACGAGTCCAAACTGGCCCAAATGGTAGCCATGATCAGACGTATAAAAGATGTACGTATTGTTAAGTTCTCCAAGCTCCTTTAATTCATTGTATAACTGTGAATGCAAAACAATACATCAACATTATCACTGATCATGTGCTCAACTGGTGGCTCAAAATTTACTAAATTTACCCTTTCTAAGGCATGATCCACCGACTGCAAAGTCTGAAGTCTCTTCCTATGCAATGCATCAGTGAATTTTATGTGCACCGGCTTCATTTTATCCGTATTTCTCAAAATCCATTGCTTGTCATTATTTGGTGCATAATTCCAGCTCGGTGTCCTGCGGGAATAATGACAAATGTTAAGTTTTAGGAACACAGGGCGAATAGTAGCCATTGATCCATGATGTAGCTTACCTGTGCGTCGTTTCATTAGGAAAAAGACTTTGGTATTGCGGTGCAGCATCTTCGGGTCCATGAGGTGCAGGATAGCTAAGAACCATCATAATTGGTTTATTCACAAAAAGCTGCTTCGATTGTCGAAAGAATGAAAGACTGTCGTTTGTAATCAAGTCGGGGTAGTAATCCTGAAGAAAAAAATGGAAATATTTAGCCGCGGGCTATAGTTAACATAAATGCCCCCTTTCAAAGACATGTGAAGTGCTGAAGTAAAGCTGTGCAACCTCACAGACAGTGAAAACATCATATCCCAAATGTGCTCTTACCTTATGGTAAACATCCCCATACTTGAATTTCTTTCCATTTCTATTTATGGTATAATTGTAAAAACGGGAATTGCGAATGAGGCCGGCCCACTCTCGCCATCCTGGAGGTATATATGTGCCATTGTACTCGTTCAAATATTTTCCGAAATAACCTAAAGAACGAAAAGTGAATTAGATTGCAAAGTTGAGCGGGCACACTAGGGAAAATAACTTAACTCGAAAGCGAACGTGGAAAAAATGGTGAGAGATTTGGGTAAACCCAATGGATATGTATCCATTGTGAGCGCTGCATTCGGTCAATGCACTTTCCGCTTTTTATGTGCAAATGAGCCAGAATAAAATGCTACGATGGAAACACAAAAGAAATCGTATCCGTGCATGATTCCTTTACAGAAAATGGAAAGCAGAAATACACCAATCTCATTCTCAAAATAAAATCAATACAGATCATATTTTCGCAGCTACTATATTACGTAGTGTATAGTACCAAGAGACGATTTTAATAGGGAGCAACTGAACGTGAACAAACAATTCCATTTCAAACATTAACTGATACGTACGTCTTCTGAAAACGTAAGACGACTTACTTAGCTAATACAACAATATCAAAATTAAAAAAAAAAAAAAAAACACCATTGACCAAAGTAAAGTTTCTAGACTCGTCTGAACAAACAGAATTACATACTTTTCAAACTTTTCCATATAACATAACTCCAAAAGATTGTAATTCAAGATAATATTTTTGCTTTGTTTTTCACAACTAGGAAATTTCATTCAATGTTGTATAAAAATAAAATGTTAAGAAATGGCACGGAGCTAAATGAACTAAATTTCAATTATTCCCCCTTTAAATCCAATTCCAGCAACTATTAACTGATTTGCCTTCACCATCGCAGAAAAGTGAGGGAAAACAGTCTTAAAAAATAAACCGAGCTTTGAACCAAAGTTAAACATTCTTAGCACTATTTTCCAAAGCACAATTGCATTAACCGTAAATGCATATTTAAGTCTTTATCGATTTGAAGATGGATCCCGTGATCTCGAGAGTGATTTTTTCTAACGAAGCAAACTAAATTACATGGAGATTATTGCCGTGTTTGCTTCCATCCGCTGTACGAAATGCTCGAAACACGATTACAGTACACGAACACAGGTCATGTTCTAAAGACCTGCCGTCATGCGAAATTAGGCTTTTATCTACTCTCTCGCCCTATCAGCTATTCTGATCGTTCCTCTGACAAGAAATTCAATAACGTTTTTGGAAAAATTTAATTTAATTTTGCCAGGATTCGCATTGTTTCTCAAGTTTCTAAAACCCAACACTTCAATGTGAGTGCTTTTACATCTAATGAACCATCAATCGATGGAAACTTAATTACACAGTGAATGGCGTACGCCGTAAATGGGGGTGGGCTCTAAGGTATTAAAGGGTTTTTAACACCCATTCCCCTTATTAATGGATTTGGGCTCACTATTAAATGTTATTTATTAGTCCGTATGTGCAACGGTACCATATGCCAACCGCGCAACGTGAAGTAAACCGAGATTGCCTACCAGAAAATGACACTGCATATACTCCAGATCGGATATGCAAAACCCTTGATTAAAAATCCTCCAGAATTGTTGCTAAAAATACATCTACGTGACAGCACATAAAACTGCCTTACTTCCGAATTCTGTCGCATCCAGTAATAGAGATTCATTGTTTTTGAATCTTTTTAATATCGTGGCCAACAAAATGATGACGGGATTACTGACGGCACACTGAATAATTATGGTGCCAAAAATTGTCATGGCACGTCACATCTTTTTAAGGAGAGGTGTTCACTTATTTTCTCAATGAAAAAAACAAAAACGGACCTTTTGAATAAAATAACTCGTTCTTTCATGAACAAATGCAATGTTTTCCATGGCAAAGTGTGCACCAATTTTAGACATCATGTCTGTACACCATTAAATTCCAGTTATTGAAGTCCTACCTGTTCTGTACCCTGCGTTGTTAAGGTATGTAGCAAAGGACCGTGATTCGTGTGTTTGCTGCCAGTAAGGAGATGAACAATTGTCGTTGTTGGTGAACACATGGTGGTTATGTACGTACATGCCGGTAAGCATCGAACTGCGCGACGGACAGCACATCGGTGTAGTTACAAAGGCGTTGGTGAAATGCGCCCCACCATCGCGAAGAATGCGGAGGGCATTTGGCATGTATTTCATAGAATCTGAAATTCAAATATTAAAAAATATACAGTAAACAATTCCAATTTCACCCTGAACTCACTTCAATCTTATATTACGCAATTTCTACAAGTTTCAGAAAGTTAACGCAATTACATATGCAAAATTAGTCATGAGAGAAAACCAGTTCGCTTACTAAGTTCCACATCTTGATCATCAGTAACAATGAGGATGATGTTGGGCCTTCGCTCCTTCAGAGGCAGATACTTCTTGCCCTTGGCATCGCCCCTTGCATAGCCGCTGTGCCGCAACCTTGTGGGTCTCGTCTTATGCTGGGATTGCTGGCCGAAGAAGCCGGGCCTTCGGCGGTCCTCAGAGGCCCGGCTAGTGCCAAAGATTCCGACGGACGAGGAGGATGAAGAGTGGGTGTTCAGGGGCCTCTTAGACGTCACCAGCAGAACCGCGTCCAACATGAACAGAAAGGAAACGAGGAAACAACGGACAGCTCGCATTTCCTTTCCGCTGCGATGAATCGGAAAATTTGAACAGAAAACGCCAGATCTGGAAGAAGTAAAGAAAACAACATTGAGTATAATTAATGAAATGAATAGAACCGGAGGCGTCCCTACAAAGTTTTCAATAGTCCACTTTCAATGAAATTTATTTCTTCTCCAAAGAATCCTGGGTGAACCAGACCACGGCTTACATAAAGAAAAAAGTTAATTGCTCGATGCGAAGAAGCTCAATTTCGCATTGTGTGAGTTATTAATGCTCACGGAGCGCCAATTTAACTTCATTATCTCATCACGCACAATCAAAGTGCCAGCTATTGCTCTCTCTATAGGGTGGTATGATTATTCTGATCGTAGAGTAAACCTGTAGTGCCTGGTGTAAAATGTAGTTGCCAACAACGTAGTGATCAAAGAGTGAAACCTTTTGACAGGCATTTGAATCGCATAGTCGCCATTTTAAATTTTAAAAATTAAGGAAACATCTAGAACTAATCGGCATCCGATGAAATCCAATACCTGCCACCAGAAAGCTTTATTTTAAAGTTTTTTGACAATGTATCATCCACGCAATTGCTCAATCGAACATTGGATACATTAAATAAGTACAACACCAAGTTCGTGTATAAGTAACAAGCAAGTAAAACAGTTACGTAAATAGTCCTTACATGATCTCGAAGTCAGTGTTTGCCTAAAAATAATCCTAGATTGATAGCTTATTACTTCACCAAGATCCACCAAAAGCGTGTAGGAGGCAGGCTTCACAATGCACTACTGCTAATCCTAAAATGCAGTTCTTAATAAACGATATGTCATGTTTTCCTAGGATAAATAATCCCGATAGATTCTCGATCATAAATCATATCTGGCATCCACCGAGATACGTGTCTAGTTTATATAACGCTTAGATCTAACCTTGGCAAGGCACTGCAGCCAATGAGTTTTTGTCTAGTGGAGAGAGAAAAAAAAGTTACCGAAAAATTCTGAGAAGCACAGCAGCAGGATCAATTGGTGCTCAATTGATACCGTGAACTCTGAAACGTCCTTTTCGAAGAAGTTTAATATATTTGACCGGGTGTCGAAAGACGAGTAAGTAATAAATAGGCTCTTAAACCCACCGATAACTTGAAATTCGCTTTCGTTTTTTAATTTAAAAATCAGGATAAATCAAAACGAGGAAGAAAATATAGCACGAAAAACATTGAGTGATTGAACTAATAAATAACTTAAAAGAGTATGAACTTTTTCCTTGTTCCAGAAACTTTTAAATAATTTTTCGAAAGCTTTAGAGAAAGTTAAAAAGAGCTTAAAAGAGTTTAAAGACACGAGCCTTGGAATAAAACCTATATGGATACTATGAATTTGAGTAAAACATTAAATTACAGGATTAAATTGAAGATTATCCAAAATAAAAAATAAAATGTAGGCGTATTTCTAGACAACTGAACACGTGTTTAACGACTATAAAGCAGATGAATTTCCAAAACTCTTTATATTGAAATTTATACTAAAAAAACCAAAACATTTACTATATACATATACAGAATCAAAGTTGTTTAAAATAATGCCATCTGATAGCAGGGATGGTCATACGTAGAAATTGAATCATGAGTTGGGTGGAAAGTTTCCCAAAAGTTGTGGAATGAAAAATTTGGTTACACAACACCCTTAATACGTGCCAATTCGTGATAAAAAATCTATTGGAGCTCAGGGTGATGTCTACAATTAACTAAATGTTTACATACGGTACACACTGCACGTACTTTAAAGTTTATGAAGAAATAGCAGGTTTTTCTCGGCGGTTCTGGCTATTTTCAATTCATGTTTATTTAATAGAAACTCGAACATTAATTAAAGCGAAACCATACCGTTGTTAGGCGGATGAAAACGTAAAAAAGCAAAACAATGGAGAGAATAAAAAGCAGGAAGAGTATACAGTCGGCATAAAAATGTCTCATGGTCAAATAAAGACAAGAAAAAGAAAAAGGATTTCAAAACGCAGGAAAAGGGAGAAAAAAAACTTGAAAGGAAGAACAAACATGAAGTCGAGCGTGCCTATGGTGGGATTATAAAGAAAATGCTAACACATGACTTTCCTGGGACAATCGAAACTTGGATAACCAACAAAAGGAAAGAAACACAAAAGGAAATTCAATTTTAAAAGCATGAATTCTTATACAATAGTTAAAATAACCGTTAAAATTTTCTAAAAAGAATGATAAATCCTTAAAATAGTCTTCTTGTTTCAGTGTAATACTCCGATGCTAGCGTTGATTGCCCAACTACATGGGGCAATTAAAAGTTATTTGTTCTAAACCAGTCCTAAATTAATCTAATAATCAGGCCGACTTATAAAATATTCATCAGAAGGGAAGCTGCGTGAAAATAATTTAGAAACAGCACGATTTTTAAATTTCCAAACCAAATTAGTTGTATGATGTGATAGGTCAAAAGTAAAAATTTATCGCCAGTGTTGATTATGCAACAGGAAATCAACAGATAAATATCTAGCAGTCAAAACCACCCATTTAAATAAATAAATAAATAAATAAAAAACGACATTTACTTCGAAACTGACAGGTTTACGATAGCATGTTCCGAAAAGCAGATAAAAAAGGTGGGTTTTTTCCCCATGGAGCATTTACATGCAAATGAAATAGAGTGGGTTGATAATGAATGAATTGTTTCACTGTTTCTCTACTTTTAAAATATGGACTACATTTTCAATTCAAATTCATATTTACTCGTCTGATTTACAACATGCTTGCACCGTGTATTGAATTAACATTCTATTAAACAACTGCTGATATGTCCTACCAGTATTTCTACTTTGTAGAAAAGCTAATCGAAAATGTAGCAACAATGTCCCATTATCAGTCGCATTAAACAGCCAAAGGGTGGAGCCAAAACAAACAAAAAAACAATTTAAACCTCTAAAACTATTATCACAACCGTATCACTATCAATGGGTGAAATTTTGAAACACACTTTCAGCCAAACAAAAAGAGATTAAATAAAAATAAAAATTGCTTAAAATAGCTTGATAAATCAGCAATTGTATAA
>JAQGBW010002593.1:0-19192 GCA_034698625.1 Julus scanicus
ACTCCCCGGGAACTTCATAGAGCGTTTTGGGACGCGGTTAGTGATCTACCACTTCCCGGGAGGTGTCCCAAAACGCGGCCATTGACTACAACTGAAAAAGTTCAAATGCCATAAGTTTCAGATGTTATCTTGTTTGTAAAACGGGAGAAATATCTGTGATCACTCTCAAAAATTCAAAAAAAGCAACTAGTGGTTTCGAGTCTGTCCAGGTGATATCACTACTGGAGTATTATCCTCAGAAAAGAGGTAGGTATTTGTTAACATTTATTTTGGTTTTCACGTAAATGTTTCAGGGCATCTTGGAACCTCCAGGAATTGAGAGGCTCTATTCTATAAACACTGCCGAGTTCAGCACTCCAGCTTTGTCATTACCTAGGGACGATAATCCAATTGCACCTGAGGACAACCTTCCGGCCAGAAACCCCAGAGGATTAAATTACTACCAGTTTGTTTGTGAATACCTTTGGAATGTTTAAAAACATGTTAAACAAATCATATACTTCCGGGCAAAATGCTTTACAGTACTGACTGTCTCCTTAACCCTTTGCAATAAAATCTGCAACACGAAATTTCGGATTGCATGTTCCATGGTTTTTCAGGTTGAATAACTTAGGGAAATCGCCACAAAGTTTATCTTTTGCACAACTCTGGTCATTCATAATAAAACTGTAAGTTTACTTCTTTAATGCACAGAAATATAATAAAGATCAACTTATAAAGAGAAAACACAAATTTAGGTTTGTTCTTTCGTTGTACGTTTGCATGCTAAAGCAGCATTAATGCAACTATTTCGCTATAGCATCTGAGTTTTCATCCAACTGCCATGGGACTTTTCCTTCTTCAGTCGAAAAAAATTGTGCAAAACTATTTCTTACAACTGAGCCATTGATGAAATTTGTATCTTCATATGGTTCATCTGGTTCCAGGTCTTCGAGATATTTGTAATGGAAAGGAATCCCTTTACCAGTTGGAGTTACTTGATTGCGCCATTCCCCTTTCTGCAATCTTCCATTCACGACGTGGTCTGCAAAACTTTGTGGGCAGTACATTTGGTTTGTACTAGGTTCCGAAGCTTCTCGATTTAATAGGTAGTTGTGGAGAACGCATGCGGCTTTCACTAATGCTCCACCAGTTTTTGGCTCGACATTCACGGCTTTTAAATAGAAACACCACCTAGCAGCAAGAATTCCAAGAACATTCTCAACAGCTATCAACGCACGACTCAGACGGCAGTTGAAAATGCGTTCAGTAGCATCGTGGTTTCTTTGAGGAAAAGGGCACATCAAGTTTTCTTGCAAAGTAAATTCTTCACCTCCAACGATGACATAGGGTAGAGTTGGTCTGCTCTGCCCTGGTGAAAGTGCTCCTGAAACACTTGCTGGTTGGGGAACATTTAACATTCCACGTCTTAGCCCCGTCCCTATATTTGACTCCACAAATATTTCTTCAGTGGTGTTATCCATGACCTCACCAACTTCGAGAAGTGTGATCTTGCATCTAGCATCAGCCATAAGCAACATCATGAAAGAATGTTCGTCATCAAAGTATTCTTTAGGACTATATTCTGGGAGAACGGGTACATGCTTTCCACCAATAGCCCCAATACAATTTGGGAAGTCCCATCTCTCCCCGAAGTCTGTGGCTATTTCTTTCCATTGAGATTCTGTGGGCACTGGTATATGAGCTGGCAGAAGAACTTGCCATAGGGCTTCGCAGGTGTCCGTAATTATCCTATTGACTGCTGATTTTTCAACGTCATAGTTGATAGCAATTGTTGTCTGATCGTCGACAGTTGCAAGGTATCTGTAATAACATAATCGTTAGATGCTACTCTTTATTAGGGCAAAACTGGTTTCCTTACCGTAATGTCAAAAGAAGGCGTTTGTTTGCTGGAATGGGTGAACTCAACTCTGTTATCTGTTTTTGAATTGATGGCCCAACCAGAATTAGCAGTTCCTCAAAAACAGTTCTTGACATTCGGTAAGATTCAAAAAATGCAGCTGCGTCATTAAGGCGACGCCTTTCTGGTCCTAGTCCGTTTCCCACTCCTGCAATATAATTTAACATTGTTACAATGTGTCAGTAGTTACAAAATGAACTGCAAGACATGTACATGATGCATACTTATATATAAAGTAACTTTTGCATTGTGTTCATTTAAATACAATTTTAATGTTCGGTAATGTATGCAACCATGTATTTTAAGTTTAATATACCATTGTAGGCCTAAAACACGTTTCACTCACCATGTGCGAGTCTTTTCCTCAATTTCGGTCTTGCCCGGTGCTCTCTTCTTTCGTATTTCAAGTATAACTTTGAAAGAATTACTAATTGACTACATGCTAATGTTGCAAGTACTTTAAATTGTTGAAAGCTATCAAAATTGCTCATTGTCGTTAATATTCGTCTCCCGCTGTGACCGGAGGTTCCCACACAGAAACTCCCGCGAAACGTCAATGTGTAATCTGTGTATAGGGGGCAGAATTGCCGCGTTTTCTATGGGCAGAGTGGCACCTAGTGCGTTATAGCTAATTTATGGCCCTCCGAAATAAAAGGCGTAAACCCATATCTTTTATCAAGCTACAATGTAATTGTACGGAGCCTCGTGAAAACTCAAAGCCTCCAAAAAGTGTATTTTTTAAATTAACCTTACAAAGGGCCTCATATGACATACGTCTATAAAACTTCGTCTTTACGATAAATAACGATGAGAAAACTAAGAATTTTTTGCGCCAATATTTTCGTATTTATCTTCGTATTTACAGCATGAAAATGAAAGTCTTCACGAGCCTTCACAAGTCTACGTACAAATCCGATGCGCCGTTGATACTGCGCAGCAGAAACTGCATGGATTTCCAAGAAGAGATGAATTTCGATGATTGGCCTCGTAAAAACAGCGAAAATAGCATAGATGGAAGAAAAAAAACGAGTATGATTTTTGAATTCACCAAATTTATATTAATTTCTTATAATTGACACAGATTTAGCAACAAAACAAGTTTGACAAATAAAACACTAAATTTGCACAAATTAATGAAACTACATTAGGACATTTTACTTAAATTAAAGTTTACCAAAAATAATATTTTAGTCAATTAACATGAAATTTAATACAAACAAAATATAAGTGACTGGAAATTAAAACTTCATGAAATAGTTAGGGGCTATTCAAAAAAAGCACCCCCCCCCCCATCATTAGTGGACGTCCATAATGGCCTCCCCCTTTTGACTGGCCCCTATATTTAGATGGCACTAGTATATAGGGGGCTATGGCACTAGAAATTCCAAATCGATAATCACTGGGGGTTACATTATCTTACGTAAAGATGGCGCTATTTGCACCTCCAATTGAGGCTCGGCATACCATTGAAAAATTGATGTTGCCCCTGTTTAATGGCAGTCCACAAATACTAGGGAGCTACTACTAGAAGAGGCAGCACGAAAATGTCGCATGCAGTGATACAGATGCATGTCACGCTACGGCTGACTCAAAAACCAATCAGAATTACAAATATATAATTGGCATACTGTAATAATAATAGTAAATAGACCTGTATATTAAGCCCTCGAATTACGCGGATCAAGTAACTTGGGACCAATTTAATTACGGTGAATATCAAGATAAAACCTGTTGGTAACGGAAAATTGTTGGAAATATAAATGCGAAAAATATATGTACTACATCGCAGTTCAACATATAAGTTCGGGCCTAAATAACCGCGTATGACATTAAAACCCATATAAACACAAAACCATGGACCGAAAAAATGCATGGACCAGACCGATGTGCTACTAATGTGTATATTTGGAATGAATATACGATCAGAATAAATGGACAGTACATAATGTATATATGCAATACGTGCGTGAGTACAATCAAGTTTACCAAGTGAGTATGAGGCAGTGAAACTACGGAAAAGAAACATGCGCCTTCATCAAAATTGTTTACTTTACAACCTGTTTACAACTTTGAAGACTGCGCAATACAAATGGTTAAACCGTGCTAGTGCATACATTATTGCATCATATTATACATACACTATATCAAAATCACAAGATGTAGAGCGATCGTTATCTAATAATAAAATGTAAACGGCTAAAAACTAAAATTTCAACTATTGAAATAATGCATCCCTGATAAGCAATTAATTCCACATTAACACTACAGTCATCCAACATTAAACAAAATGTTCATAGTCGATAACTCCACCTGGCATAAACTCTATCATGAATGCATACTGCTCTGATGACCGGTAAAAAGATTATAGAGCCATTTTCCCAAAACCTTATGTCCAAAAACATACTTTATTTTACAAATATACTGTCAAATGTTTAAGGGGCCCACTTGCTAATTGACAAGCTGACACTGGTCAGTCCGCCACAGCCCACAATTATAAGACCAACTAGGGCATTTTAGATTATGTATGGATTAAGTCGTGGATTATGTCTCAAAAGTATTAATATGACACAATAGTGACATACGTACTGAATTTAATTATAACAAGTACATTTAATTATAGAGATCAGACACATATGAGACACGTGTATACAGTATACTGCATATACATACCTCTGTATAATATATATATATATATATAGGGACATGCTTAGTCTTATATTTTCGCATTTATGGGCATAAATGTCTTAAGTATAACCATGCAAGTGTGCCAAATATAACGATAACCCAGATATCATTTAAGTTTTAAAAAATATGTAACACTTTTATAGGATTTTTAACCTATTGTCCGGGTGGACAAATTATGGTTTTTGTGTGTATACATGATGCATAATATGGGGTTACAGCGTGTATGATACATAATATGGGAATGGTTTAGAAACTCTCCGATGACCATATAAAAGTAATACCGATAATTATATTAGTTAATGTAAATTTATGGTTGCATTTCATTTCAGCAAAAATGAAGACGAAGCATTTATTAAATAAATAAAGCCTATCAGCAAAGCATGAACAGTACTGTAGGTAGGTACCTTGTATTTTCTTATACTAAGGAACAGCCAAGAACGTCCTCCCTCCCTACATGCATTGACGTTTATCTGTTTGTTTGATCAAACTAAAAAGAAGGGGATGGGGAAGAGAAGGTAAAAGAAAAAGTCACGCAATTCCGAAAAACACTTATGGTCATTACACGACATAGAAAACAAAATCGGTTTAAAAAAAATCAGTGAAAGCTCCGTTAATCTCTGATTAACACTGTGCACTATAGCAAGTCCAGTTCATCAAGTTAAAAAAAACACTCCTTAATGTAGTTAAGTCCGTCAAAGCTTAAATGCCCTAAACCGGGCTAATCAAAAGTTTAAAAAATATTTATCAGCTATTAAACTGATATTAATGTTACAATAAGGATTGAGTTCATTTAACTCCCGTAAATTTAATCGGCGAATAAGGCGTCCTTGTTAGCGATTAAATTTCTAATAAAATGCTCTAGTCGTCGATTAAATTTAATTCATACATCGACCTTAAAAAGGTTCTCTTAATCGTCGATTATATTTTTTAAAAATTGTACAAAGCGTAGGCTACTCGGTAGGAAAAACGAATGACAAGTCTATTCTCAAACCATAGCATGGCGGCGGCGGCGGCTTCGGCAGCAGCAGAATCCGTAGCAAGCGCCTCTGCTACGTAGCTGCCTTCGGCTCCAAATATAGCCACGCCTACTTTTTCTCGCTCGATCAGTTTCTCCACAACTCCCACAGTCTGCACCCACCCACGAAAACTTCATTTCTAAACCAGCTCACAAGAGTATTTTTCGACTTTTTCGCAACCAAGATCTCTAAAATGTCAAAAAGTGCGAAAAAATGCGAGAAAAACGTCAAAAATATCCTATTTGAAAGTTGAATAGAATTTTCTGAGGAACAATCTTCATGTTGACAACTTTTTCCCTTTTTTGTGATCCAAAAAAATTTTTTTTTGAATTTTTTAAGTTTTTCTTTGCGTTTTTAATAGTGAATAAAATAACAATTCGATCTATATAATAATATTCTGAAAATTAGATGATTTTGACGAAATATAAATATTTTAGAAACATTCATTTGAGCCTACGGCGGCTATGCATAAAGCGTATTGAAATCGTACATCCGTGATACTGTAAATTTATTATAAAAATCTAAAGCAAACCGTTAATTTAACCTAGACAAAAATTAGCATAACCAAAGCAATTTCCGGTAAAATCGAACATAAATAATTACAGTTTGTTGGTAAACAGTGTTTAACTTTAGTAGCTAATGTAATGCATATCAAATGCTAGTTTTGCAACGCGGGACTGCGGACCAGTAAATAACCACATTATGTATACGTGGAGGGTTTTTCAAAGACTCATTTTCGAAATAAGACTTCAATAAATGCGATAATGAATCACCAGCGTCGTAATATTCATTAAATTTAATACACAAGTCGATGCCTGAATATCTGGAACAACGGGACAGCCATTTTCGTACGTTGCTGTAGTTTTCGAGAACGTGAATTTTAAGTCTCTATAATCTCTATATAAAAATCAGACCCAGTGATTCCCCACTGTCCTCGTGTGCACCTAGCGTTTTCTAATATCTACTCTAACATTAATCTATAATAAATTCTTAAGATAATTTCCCTACCGTTAGAGATGAAAACAACAACAACACCGCCATTACGTCTTCTTCACGAGAAAGTGCGGGAACCAATAGCGTGGCTCTCATGTTAGCACATAATGGCACGTGAAACTTCGAGAACTTTCGAGAAAGCGAAGAAGAAAAGGCAGCATGTCGGCTTCATTAAGGTAGGTGATGAAATTTCTTAGATTTTAGGTAATTATTATCGAATTAAATTCTTTAAACTTTGAAATAATGAAGATGAGTGTCCCAGGAATGTTCTTGAAAAATGTTTTGGGTTGGATTGCGACTTCTTTTCTCGATTTTCGTCCAGCAAAAATTCCGCTTTTCACGGGGTTGGGATTTCTCCGTTTGCAAAAACAAAAGTTTTCCCAGATTAGAGTAGGATACCGAATTCACAGAAATAACACTTTTTAACATTAAGTAACAAATGATGATATCCTTTATCACCACTTGCATGCTTGCACCCGTTCCTAGAGTGGCAGTCACCGCACTAGCTGACCAACTGAGATAATAGATCGAAGCGATGTTTATTTGCAATCGTCCCGCTTGATTCAATTTTAAGAATTTCATGATTTATCCTTTTTGGTTTCGGTGTAATGCCTATGCCTACTCGGTTTAAAAAAAGAATTATTAATTTAAAATAGCTAATATACAAAATAAATAATCGAATTATAAGTACATTATGACTTTTTCAAAGCGTTTGAATAATTTTTAGCTCGTGATGCTTTAAAAATGAGAAATTAAGATTACTTCAGGTAAAAATATACTACTGTATTTTAAGTCTACGGATGGTTCACTTTATCCAAAAATCAAAATAAGTCTCAAGTTTAAAATTGCTAATAACAGGTGTTTACATCCTGCCGTGTATCGTTTTTTTACTTATAAATAGAAATCCTATGTGAGCAAGTTACACCAATGGGAGTACGTGTCAGTTGGGTGGTTGGGAGGGAGTAGGCGTTGCCAGCCATTTTGATTTTGAAATAGTTTCTACTCCGCTGATTTGAGATAAGGCATAAAAAGGTATTTTGACTTGGTTGCAAACTTGTATCATAGGAAAGCATTGCATGTGAATTCGGCCAATAGGAGAGGAGGATAGGTGATGCGGTGTTTGGGGCGAAGTTTTCTTTTTGCCATCGTAGCAGTGACTGCAGCATTCGTAGGCACCAGAAGAAATTAACCGATAATAAAAGATTTTCTGTGTCTGCGTTCTGCCGCACTTCATAGCAGGTATACTGGCCATTCAACTTTGAAATAAACATTCATGTAGCCTATTTAATAAAATTATACAGATTTTAATTGAATTATATTACACAACTACTATAATCGTAATTTTTTGCCTAACCCCCTAAATTCGGCTATTTCGATCTGCATCAGTGCTTCGCTAGTTTGCCTACGTTTGTTTCTTCATACAGTTTGTTAATGCATACACCTAATTCCGGTAAATCATACATAAATACAGTACTACTGTGTGTCTAATCTGGCCTTTTAGTCCTACAAAAACTATGCTCGTTTTTAATTATAGTTGTTTAGTCAAAAATAATTCAAACTTAAGTAGAGTATTGGACTTGCATATTAAAATATACCCCGATACTACACCACAGTCGGTTGTAAGACCAATATTTACACATTTTATTTTATTTATTTTTTGTTATAAAAAAAATTCATTGTAATCCTGTAATTTGGTAGCGGCAATGTAAAATAATAACTGCTGGAATATTGAAACGGAAAAATTTGTAAATGCTATAAAAACTTCAGTTTCCAGCACAGCGGGCGATTCTTTCTATAATTGCGGTGATATCGTTTGTTGATTTAGAAAATAGTTTTTGGCCGTCTTGGCGATATTGACTTAAATAACGGATGTGTTCTAGACAGTGCAGTGGTTTGATGTGCATACCGGAGAGATATTAGCTTGGCTGTTCCATTCAGGTAGCAGGTTGTTTTCCCCCTCCCTTCCTAGTTTTGATTACATACATTATGTACCGTAGCGCGATGTTGGAACTTATTAAAAGAATTCAGAAAATACAACAATCCAAACTAAAAAACGGAAAAATGGTCTACACAATATTTGTATGTAATTTTCATTAATTAATAAAATTTAATTAAATATTTTTTTTTAGAAATTTGTGTATTTAAGGAAACCATCCCCGTTACTTGTACCTCTTTTAAACGATTTATTAATTTGTTAACATGGTCACAGTCTAATAACAATTGAGTGTATGCATATATATAGTAACATATTAGGACATTAACTATACAAAGACGTTTACCAATATCCAGTAGGGTTGATGATAAATGCTTGATTCTGGTGCTTGGTTTATTATTAATATTGTAAGATATTGTCAGAAATTATGCGAGAGGTTTAACCTAGTACATCATAATTTTTTTACCGTTTCTCGTATTCATACCGTAGTAAAAGTATACTGTATTATACAATTGAAAATCCCTCTTTTAGGTCATTGACCATTTTTATCAGCAATGGCCAAAAATACAAAAGATAGTCTACATTAAGAAATGAATATAAAAATAGCATTCTACTTTTGGAATATTTCTTTTAAATACATGAATTTTCTGGAGGACTGTCACATTCTGCTCAGACCTTCAGAGAAAAATTCCGTAAAAGACATTTTATTTTAACGTTGGACATTCACCTAATTTCGAATTTGATATATTTTTTTAAAAAGTAATGTGCCTCGCAAGATCTTGTTTATAGCGGAAGGGGTGGTGAAAGGGAAGCTGAGAAGGGTGCAGAAGGTTGCCGAAAATTTCCATTAATTCGAAGATTAGATTGAATTCCAAAGGTCTTCTCGAATCCCACGCAGACTGCCAATGCCGCCTATGTGAGAGCATTGGACTTTTACCAAAAAATCTATGCGAGCGATTGTTTCATTTTGCGTGTCAGTGCCTGATGGTCACGTATCACTGTGGAAAATTTACTAATAACTTGTCAGGATTCATCTAAATAACTCGTAAATCAAGGAAAAACGCTGAGTTTTCGCGCAACCAAATGCTGATTAATGAGGTAGATTGGCTCACTTAATACTTTAAAACGGTTGCACATTTGGCTTTGAAAAGCACATTACGACCACCCATTATCCGACGCGTATCAAATAACGGACAACATCGACCACTTTGGATTCACAAATTGTTTATTCCAAGCTCGGTATCCAAGGGCAAATAATATAAAGTTATAAAACAAACTCGATCTATAATGTGAAACGAAATGTCAAGTTAACATATAATTTAAGGTTCAAAGCGAGTTGCCGAAATGGTCGGCACGTATAGAAAAGAAAAAAAGTGCGTACATAATGAAATGTTATACCATGTTCGGCAGATAGGGCAACCACGTAGGACGCATTTATGAGCAAATTCTCTTTTTATTATCTAAAATGAGTCAGATTTAATGCTTTCAGTAACAAAAAATAAAGATGATGGCATAAAAAAAATTAAATCTTCGTAATTATGCAGATGCCTGAATTGTTGTATCCCAACGGGTCGCTGAAGCAACCATCTTGCCGGGATCCATCATCGTCGCCTACGTTTTCCTAGGTTACACAGCTTGAAGTGGCATATTGCTATAAATGGAAAAAAATGAATATATAATAATAGCAGATAACATATACAAAATACGAATATGACCAGCATAATTATAATGTTTTAGGGTTCAGGGGGTGTGCAGCTCAGCTAATTTTGATAGTGTAGACAGACGTTTCATTGACCTCCCCAAAGTTCATATCTTTTTTATACAAAGTATTTTATTTCTCACTAAATCTCTACGAATCTTCCGAATTCACCGAATTGTTCAAAATAACTTTCCCGTTCATTTAATTTCTATAATTCAGGATTCCACTTACTAAATTTTGAACTTCCATTAAGGAATCTCAATTTCAAATGGTGCTGCGTGAAAATCTGGTCATGAACCTATATAATCTGATATTATATATACTTACAGTTCGCTTTTTTCGACTGAAGGACCCTCTTAACTTCTATGTCTTTAACGGTTTCTAAGTACGGCTCTCGTTCTTCAGGAACCATTTGGGCCATGGCGCCCAGAAGTTTATTAATCAGCTCAAGCTTTGCTTCTGCATCTTCCTGCAAAATAATTTCAAATGTTCCAATGAGTTTATTTATTTAATTAAGTTGGCATCAATGTCCAAACAATCGAAATGGCTATATTTTAAAAGTAAGAAATAAACAAATAATCCTAATCTTAATTCAGATTTATTAGTTTTAAAAATAGAACCTTGTTTTCGTGAGTACAAAATTAATTAGTAAATGTCCACCACTACATATCCCTGAAATTCATTCTGTAAATAAACGACGAAACCCCCTGTGGATATTTTTAGTTAGTCGTAATGTTTCGGCGTACTTTGATCACGATAATTACCAATTAAATCAATGTTAGTGGGCGGTAACAAAAAGTATACCGATTAAAACACAAAAAAAAGCTGAAAGCGATTAATCTACCAGCATTGCAATCCGATTAGTGTTTAAAGTGAAGTTAAATAGTATACAAATTGTGTTTGTAAATCACAAATGACAAAGGGTTGTACATTGAATTGTCAACGACTGACTTTTTTTTCTAGTATATAGATTAGCATCAGCTAAAATATCACGAATACTTGTTATCTATGATTATAAGACAGCCTTTTTTCATTACATCAAGATTCGGTTTTATCTAAAAATCTGTGAACAAGGAATGCTTGTTATTTGTACAATTATCATTTAATGAACTGTTTACCGATTTGAGCATCTCCGTCAGAGCTGAATCCTCATTTCCTCAATAATGGAAAAATGTGCAAAAGTAAACAGAAGTTCAGTCTCATGACTGCAGCACTTAATGTTGAACAAGTGGCTGCGTCTTCCTCGGCAATATTAAAGAAGATAATATACTTGCTGACTTGCCAAAAATAGCCCAGGTTCTAATGTAAAGTATAATACACGATACAAATAAGAAATGTATATATGTACTCCTCATACAAGATTATTTGTAAGTCTGCTATATGTAGTGGATTCCGGATAATTAAGACAAAAATGTACTTCACTCGATTGGGTTTTGTCAAAAGGTTTACAAATTCACCAGCATCCAAATACCCACAAAAATATGTATTTTGAAAAAAATAATCCTAACTAAAGTTTTATTCAAATAAATGCCGTTCTCTTGACTACTGTTATTGAGCAGAGAGTGTTCAACAATATATATATGTATAATTGATTCGATTAATAAAACGAAACTTAAGTATCAGTAATCCCTGGTGATTCTTTCTTCAAATAAGGGCAATCTAAGATGAAGAAAGTAATTATATTCTTACATCAAACGTTTATTTGCGGTATTTTTTAATGAAATTGCTAAAGTAAATCAGCCCACGCCAGACAATGGATTAGTAAATATCAGTTTTTATCACGAAGGCAATTTTTAATATTAATATACAGTTTTATTATATGCTTTTTGTTAGATGAAGATTATGGGAATTTTCAAAAGATAAAATTATACATTTTTAGAAAGGTTATCATAAATCTTTCCGATTACTTTTCGACACACTATAACGATTGCGTATTCTGCATCACCGAAGGGAACCAACCATTAACTGAAATGATAAGTTTATTAATTTAGAGATAGTATCGTCTTTTGCGATTTTGTCTTATCATTCTTATATGATATCTACTTTTTAGATGTTTAAGTATCCCCTTAAAATCTATAAAAAGTTTGGTGATTGATTTGTTGTTTATTGATTGTTAAGCTTGTTCGTTCATCCATTTAATGGATTAATTTTTTTTTAGAGTGGAAGCCTTGTTATTTTGCCAACCACTGTCTTTAATCTCTGGCTAAGGAAAGATTTGTGTTGGAACGTAATGGAATTTCGGCAGAATCAATGTGGACAAATGTGTCTCTCAAGGGAGCTTTTTATCTAAGCTTTTATCCAGCCTTTTGCAAAATTGTTTAAGCCTATAAAAATTTACCAAAGTTACTGCGCTGGATTTTATTTTTAGTAGCGAGTGGGATGTTAGAAAAGATGGCGATTCTATTGATAATTGTCATAGAATCAGGAAATAGGGAAATTTTGTATCGCTTCTTGTAAATTTTGATTGGTTACATTATAGTTAAAAGTTATTCTTGCGTTTTCTGACTTAATGCAAAATTCGGTGCTATCTAAAGATGGAATCAGAATTTTGGTGAATTTTTTGTATATAGAGTTGCTAAGATTCCTTTGATTGAGTAGTATATACATACTCGTAAAGAAAAATTACAAATAATGGTGAAATAAGAAAATAAATAATTGTGGAATTTTGATTTATTTGATTATTTTACCCTTTAGTAGATTAAATATGTACTGTATAGCTAGGATCTGAGACATTATTTAATGGTAAAGAGTATTTTTATACATGTATAGTAAATGCTGACTTAATCATGTCAAGCTTATCACTTTCGTGAACGTGAAACTGGACATGTCACCTCATAACATTTTTAAGTTCACCTGGTTTGGTAGGTTTTGACCAGTTTTTACCACATCTAGGAAGATTTGTTGACTTCGGTGCATAATTCGTACAGTGTATGTACATTAAAGTAAAAGTAGGCCTCCATTATAAATTTCTTACAAATAGGGTTAAATCAACATGCACTGCATTTGATATTATCTGTTTTCTATATTTCCAAATACGACATGCAGTATTAACTTTCTCATGATTGGTTTCATCATTCGTTTGCAAATATAATAAGATGCAAAATATATAGGTTTAAATGAGCGTCTTCAATTTTAGTTTTTGTTTGCTGTATATATAGCGTCCCTTTTAACTATATATATAATGATGATTTATATACTTATTTAACATTATAAAAATGCCTGAAACCGAACATGAAATTATGCTTTTGAAAGATTCAGATCATCAAATCCAGGAAATACTAGGGGCGTATGAATTTTTAAATTGTAATAGAGACGTAATTCCCTATTTGTTGGATACAAATGAAATGCTCATCAAAATCAGTTACTAAATTAATGCTCGAAATAATCTTGACTATATTTTCAGGTTAATCAATATGGCTGCAGCAGTATATGGGGCACTGAACATGCATTATCAAAACTCGAGAATCAAGTTTTAAAAGGTATTACGTGGGTGGTTGCCAGCATGTAAGTACATATGTATACAGTATATAAACTAGAGCAAGTATTGAGTTTATTTTAGCTATAAAAACTCGATTTGTCCACTGTGCCACGTCCATGTGTGTCAACCGCTTGCATGAATGTCCCACCGAATTGTTGAACGCTTTTAAAACCGGCAATTTAAATCAATCTGCAGTTGATAATGATAAGAAGAGAAAAATACTTAAAATGCCTCTTACTTTTTAACCTTGCATTTCTGTCCCGCGTGACTTTTATTAACATAGCCCACATTTTTAGCTTTGAAGTTGTGATGAAGCCGAAAATCTCACGCAGCATTGGCGTAAACATTTGTGCTCAGTTTTAGCACGTTTTTTTAAAAACTTTTAACCCCCCTTGGTGCATCTTAGCCAAAAATGTATAAACAAACAAGAGAAGCTGCGCTTTACAACTTCAATATTCACGCTATTGGAATTCCCGATGGACTAGCGTTTCATTGTTTATCCATTTTAGGAGTTCTTTTTAAGCCCACAACGTCATCAATTGTAGTAGAATAACAGGGGAAAAACATGGCATACTGCCCATCAGACGATAATTTCAATTTTTATCAGCACGATGAGGTAACGTCAAGGATGATTTCCAATTGTCTATATTTTCAAACTTGTATGCCTTTTATGGTATTGTATATTACATTTTAGACATAATTGCTACTTTGCGAAAAAAACAAAAAAAAAACTTTGTGCTCAACAATAATTTCTGTATTTTACCCTAATTTACGAATATATCACAAGTCAATTATGTAATTCCAATTCTTATATATTTATTTGTGGAAATTTGGAGATCTTAAACTCGACAAAATTACTTTAATAAATAAAATGTATTATCACGCATTATTTTCGTTTTTTTTTTTTTTTTTTTTTTTTTTTTTTTTTTTTTTTTTTTTTTTTTTTTTTTTAACAAAGAAATTATGCTTTAGATTATGTTTATAATATTTTTGAATTCAGTTTGTTCACATGTTGTTCACGCACTCTTAGTTTATTAAATTTTGACAAGCATGCTGATTGTTAAGAAAACAACAGGTGCACATGAAAAGTGAAATGGCAATAAATTCATCAAACAATTGAAAGCAAAACGCGAAAAAACACAGAAGGCCGTGTACAAAAAAGGAAAGGAACTTTCCAAAGTATTTAGAAAAATACCAGGTGTGAGTTAGCTAATGAATGATACATATATAGTCATGGTATTTTGTTTTGCATAGCTTTTCTAGTTTTGACGTAATATATATACACCATAACAAAATTCGTTTTATTCACCAGATGAATTCTTATACTATATTACTTAAAAAAATGTGTTTTAATCAAATCATATTTTTCTTTTACAAAGGACTATCTGAAATCAGCGCTTAAAAACAATTTTTTTTAAAAAAGAAAATGTTAACTTTCTCTTATCATTTCTTAAATTCAGTAATTACACTTGTTTAAATTCTCTTTTTAGAATGCACTGCTTAAAACACAGCAGAGATAAAATTAAAGCTCATTCATTTAAAAGGCAATTAATTGCAAACTATAACATAAATAATAATAAAATTTAAAAAATCTTCTCCAAGACACTGATTGATTCATAAGAAATAATTGCATGGAATAATAACCCACACTTATTTTTTTTAAATTTGTTGTTGATATGCCTGCTATGATAAACAAATTGTTTATTAGTTTCTTGGGATAACTTTTGTCTAGGTGGTAATCAGTAATTCGTGCAATAGAGGTGAAAAAGAGAGAATATATTTACCGGAGATTCTTTGCCGAATCCTTGCTTGATGTAGTGTGGTGATGGTAATGCAGTAGCTGTTGCACAAACCACCAGCAAGAAAACGACTCCCAGAAGCATCAGGTGAACGGATGCTGACAGGTTAGTGACTCTCATGAGGAAATGATGATAAAATTAAGACAAAGGTGATTTTGAAAAATAGCAGGTATAATGCTGAAGTCGAAACCCTTTTGGTGCACTTTGCAAGTTGGAGACAAGAGACCAAGAAGTCTTGTGTCAGTGAAGTAATGCTTGCAAGAAATCAATCGCAACTGAAACGACGCAGCCCAAGATGCGATTTTAAATGGTTTTTCGGAATGGCCTGATATGACATCACACTTGTGCTCATATCTGGTCCAAGAATCCCCGGCATTCTTGGTTTGAGCGGCGAATTGCGACTAGTGATTGGTCTCTTCTTGTCCTATACTTATGCTCTAATTGGTGCATCACTTGGTAAACGCGCAACAGTTGGTTTGCTCTTTTACCGCGTGGGCTAAAAGCCAGTAAACGTGTGGGCCTAATGATTACATGTAGGCCACAGCAAGAAACAAAATAATAAATAAATAAACCAGAGGTTTTTTAACTCTTGGAAACTGGTGATGCAAAAATGAAACTTGATTCAGCAATTACACGGATGAACTAGAATGTGCCATTGAGCGAAACCAAAGGACCGTCCGCTTTACTCAGATTAAGGCAAAAAATTCGTCTTCAGCCCCATTTATTCGGATATGTTGCTATGATCAAAATAAACTTTACTCTCGTTAAAAAAAATGACCAAATATTATTCAACGAAATTGATTTTCTGTATTATTTTTACCTGAAAATTTCCAAGTGTTTACTTATTTTGTTTACTTTAATTTATTTAATTATACTATTCTGGTCACTTTCATTCCATATCTACTAAGCAGACCATGTATTATAAAATAACATTTTCAAAATAATGTTTTTGTTTTTTAAGAAATCTAACCGTTTGCACATGTGAGTAATATTTGACAAATTTTAGGTAAATGACATAAAAATGAAGTAAAAAAATGAGAATTAAGTTAACAAAAACAAAGTAAATTTTCAATTAATAGCATTACTTAATTGAATTTAAATTGTGGAAATACGAATAGTTTATTTTAAAAGTGTTGTACTATCAACGGATTGTATCATTTTGAGAAATCAGGTACAGTGTTTTAAATGGTCCTATGAAACTGGACATTTTGTTCTATGATTTGATACATTTTCTCAACTTTTTCCCCCCCCGCCAATTGATGATGACAAATTTGAGAGTGGTTGTAAACCTACGTCCATGTGATTTTTAAAATTTCAAAACCCACGTATGAGAATTAATCTATAAAATTAAAATGAAAGTATGTAATTCGATTCTTAATGTCACTTAGGCATTTAAATGTTATGTTATTGCATTTCGGATAAAAATACGATAAAACTTTTCTCCTAAATATTGGCATAAAGGTTTATTGCTCATGTTCACAGAAGGACTGTTCTTCGAAAAAAATGTCAATACTATCATCTACCATGACTTAATAAGCCATTCAATAATAATGGCTGATGTAATTTAACGCTAATTAATATTTAATATCTTTTATTTTATGCATTGTTGATTTGCAGCGGAATTCCACAATTTTTAATGGTATTGAACGTGTTCCTCAAGAAATTTGATGTTAAAAGTCAAATTACTAGTTCAACTTATCTTTGATCTCAGGTTATTGGAATGTGAAGAGCATTTATAGGGCCATAAACCTTAACCTAAAATTAAAAAAAAAGATTGTCTCAATTTTCATCATTCTGTGTATGTATATGAAATATAATTTCTTGACATGTACAGATATTTATTTCAATTTTAATAAATGGGAGAATTTACTAAAGCTTTAAATAAAAACACTTAATATGTTTTATTAATTTCACATTGTATGCATAGATTTTGCTGATTTCGTAATTATGGGTTGTGCATAAGTTCAATTCTAAACCACATTAAATGTTTTCCAAGTATATGTAAATTTTATTTGTTGCTTTGTCATATAGACCCTCACATTTGCAGTGTTTTTAAGCTTTCCTTCATAATGGGCTATGCACGATTGATAATAGTAATTACATTTTAAAATTTGATGCGTGTATAGAAAAAAAATTGCAAAATGAAAATACGTATTATTGAGGAGTCAATAAATATGACCTAATTTTCAAACCAAACATATCATTATACCCTATAATTTACAGTGTGATACGATTTCCCCATAAAATGGCAATGGGACATTCAATTGGTCAGGGTAATATCAAATAAGTGACATATCAGGGAAATAGAAATTTGAAAAATAATATATTTCGGTCACGTTCATTGAAACAGTTTAAAATAGCTTGACCATCAAACTACCTTATTTGCAACGTTGGGAAATGTTAAATGATTTGTTAAAACAGCAAAGATTAGAATGTTTTTAAAAATTCCCGATATATGGTTTTGGTTTACCAAAATAGTTTGGACGCAGAATTTTTTTTCTTCTTCTCGTGTTCGTATGCAAAAGGTCAAGTAGATAGCCCCAAAAACACTGAAGGCAAAATTACAAATTCAATATTCACATAGTGATTTTTTTTTTGACACATCGTCTACTGTATTACTAATAGTTTTCCATTAAGGTTAGATTCTTCGATAAATAGATAGTTTCAGCAAGAATAAGATGATTTGGCAATCGTGGAAAATCATTCAGAGCATAAGATCAGAATATATATTTTTATGACACGCATAGGTGGAAACATGGAGGGAGTTGTTAAATATGAACACATTCAGGTTCTAAAAGTGACTTTAAAATAATAAAAAAAAAATTCTGTTTTGTTACCAAGGGCATAAGCTGGGGAAAAATTACAAAAATAGACGACATTTCAGCTTTTGTTGCTAGGATGGCCACTAGGCATGATTTTTATAAGTTTAGGTGAATTCAAATACGCCTAGCTATACTATAAAACACAATAGATAATGGACTTTTTGTTTTCTTTTAGGATTTTAGGGAAGCAGATTTCGACCATCTTTTACGAAGATAAAATACATTTTTTTATATATAAGGTCTTTATTTTTTGAGAATGTTTTAATGCATTTGTAAAAGTGAATATGTTAACAAATTTAAAATCGGTGTGACTGTGTCGCGTATTACAATTAATTCCATATTCACTTTTGCTTTTTTATATCAAAAACAAAAAAAAAATGAAATAAAACATTAAATAAAATACTGATCTCAGCCTACCGAAAAACTAATTTTATGAAATAAGTGGAAATATGCAATGTCATGAAAAGAACGCAAATGAATTTCTATTACAACAGATTTAGTACAAATTCCTTTTTAATTGACTAAAACAAATGTGTCAACTTGTCCGATTGCAAATTTTAGAAAAAATAATTTGAAAATTCAATTATATAACAATATGTATTTACATTTAATATATTCTGTAAAATAACAGTAATTCACATATAAAATATTTCTCCAAAATAAACCTTTGTTTTGTAGAGGTTTTTGTTTTACCCTTTTCCACTATATTTTTTTTTGAAAATCTTATTCATTTTTTATAAAAATTAAATTGTAGCCTAAAGGTGCGTCTTCACCGCACCAAAAGCAAACGCAAAAGCAGAGTTTTCGAAAACATGTTGAAAAAGCATGTTTTTCAAAACTTGCTTTTAGTTTTTGTTTTCTGCTTTT
>JAQGBW010002594.1:0-19192 GCA_034698625.1 Julus scanicus
AATGCAGAAGAAACAAAAAAAAAAAAAAAAAAAAAAAGCCATCACCGTGCCAGGCAAACCCCCCTCCTCCTTCCTTTTTCCTGTGCCCCGAAAAAATCTTTAAGCCTAACACCAATAAGAAGCAGAACTGGGGAGAGACAGGGTTAAAAAAAATATAAAAAAAAGTGGTAAAGCGCCTCTTAAAAAATCCTCCTTTTGATTACTACGGGTTATCAATTACTGTCACGAAAAGCAGAGAGGAAAGAGTACGAAGCAAAAGAGTGTGGAGCCAGAAAGAAGAAAAAAAAACTATAGAGGGATGAAAGAAGAAAAGGGTGGATATGAAAAAAGTGAAAAGAAAGTAAAAAAAAGAAGGGGGTAAAAAACAGAGCTGCAACCACCACGTTGTGCCATGTGAACAGTCATTAAGTCTGGACCTGACATACACAACAACACACGCAGAGGACCCAGATAAAACAGTTGACGTCAGCGTTACCATGGATGCCTGCTTTTTTGTGTTGTGGACTTGTTTTTTGTGTACCTTGTTGTCCCTCGGCATTTTATACGGTGGCAGGTTGCTGAATTAAGGCCCGAAAGGGATGAGTGAATGCACTCGCTTCTTAAAAGAAGCACACACAAAAAAAACATTGAAAAAAATAGTGAAAAGGGAAGGAAGGGTTAGGAGGAATGGCTGGCTGGCTTGACTGGTTGGTCGAGGGACGGAAAAACCGAGGAGAAAGTTTAATTACGTCCACCATTTGAAGCTATATGAGAGTCTTGGTGAAACAAAAAATTGGAATGAAAAAATTTCAAAATGGCCGCCATGGATTAAAAAACTGCGCTCTTTTCAGTCAGCGTCGACAGAATGATGCATGGAGGGTGGACATATTTTTATGGGAATTTCCCCCCTCTTCTTCACCCCGTTCGACCCTCCGAAACTGTTTTTTTGTTGCTCGGGCTGGCACGCATCATTACATTTTTCTACCCCTTTCTCTACAGGAAATTCACTAGCTGCCAGGTCTCCTACCTTGGCAAACGCACTCACTCGCTAATCACGTGATGAAGGATTAAAAAAATGAGCATTTTTTTTTTTTTTTTCTGTGGAAAACTGCGTTTTTTTCAACGTTACTCTTGGTTTCTTGGCTGGTGCTTTCAATAGCAGTTTCTCGGTAACTGTTTCAAACATAGATTTCTAACGAAATGGAAATCCAAGGAGGTTTTTTGCCTACTTTTTTTTATAGTTTTTTCTGCTACTGTATGTTGATATAAAAGTACATGGTTGAGTTAGTGTTTTTAGAAATTCTCCATAGTATGCTTCTAAAACGAAGGAATATTTTAAGATCCTTAAGATATTTACAGTATTTTCTACTTCTCCCTGTCATAGCTGTACTACAACAGCAATAACTGATATCTACAAGACATTTAGCAAAGTCATTATATCTGTCTTAGCATCTCTATTAGTGAATCAAACATTATATAACAATGTCGAGGGTGGCGATATTTTGTTGTTGTTGGTTACAATAGTAATTCATTAGTGTCATCTAGACATGACATATGACTATTTATTCTAAACCATCCATGAAATTGGACATATCAGAAATTTGTCAGCTCTATGCTAAATGCCCATACAAACATTTCTTTTAGGTTCATAATTAATAAATTCTGTTATGATCATGTATAACCATGAATGTTTTGAGACATAACTAGAATATCATATATTGCGATATTTGGGAAGTTGCCATATTAGAGCATTGGTCCTACATAATTATTCAACCCTGCCAATCTTTAAAAGGCCATACTAGTATAACATCCAACATGGTTCTGAATGCCTTTAAAATCGCCATTTTTAAAATTAATTTTCTATAAGTTATTAGCCTCTCCACGTGTGGCAGGGCGACGCATTTTAAATTTTCTTAAAACACGAGTGTTGACAGGCTAAAAACAGATGGTTTTCTTTTTAGTCCTGCTTGCATGTTTACATTTGTATGTATATATTTTTTTTTCAATTGTATTTTGAGCATATTAACCCAGCGCCATCTATGATTCATTCTAAGCAGCATGGCTGACTGTAGCAAAATGCTTATAGTATTTGCATTGTTGCAACCCGTTTTAATGGGTCCATCCTGGCGCCATCTTTTATGTATTCTATGCATGCAAACTTGTAATCTCCGAAGGATTTCCTTTGACACAATTGCGTCTAAGTAGTTCTAAAAAATATATTAAACACCGTCTTTACTGTCGTTGAAAATCTTTCAATTGTAAACCAGTTGCATCGAGCTATTTACATTTTTTTCTATTTTCGATTAGATATTTTAAATATTTTTTCTTTCTTTTGGTTCTTAGATTTCTGCTTTTTGGATTTTAAAAAGGGTAGCAAAATTGTGCAAGTTCCTGAATAAAAACTTTAAAAAAGTACATGTAAAGATTGTTGCTGCCATTTGGCTAATCATGTATGCACTTAGAGTTGGAATGTTGGCAACTATATATACTGAGTTAACATGCACACATATGCACAATTGGATGGGTTCAAGAGGTCAAGGCGCCTTGGCCCCATCACTTCTTTTGTTTCAGACATGGTGAAACGTTATAACTATAGCTGTGAATCAGCCAGACGTCTATTAAAAGAAACGGGGAGTGTCGTATGCAAATTTCAGATTTTTTTTATTGTTTTGTCTACCATTTTTGAATTTTGAAAAAAAAAAATGGCGTCCTGAAAACTGAATGGGGTGTTGCAGGTCACGATGTTAACTAAAATGCCTTTCCTATGCTAAACTTTCGTAACGGAACATATTAATTAAACGAAATCACGCGTGATATACAGGGTGATTCAGATTATGTTAAACTTGGATTTTTGACTGTGTTGAACAATTTCGAATCGCCCTGTAAAATGTTATTCTGGAGCAAGATTTTCAAATCTTTTGCTTGAACCTAACTTTGCGAATCGTACACAGCAGTAATCAGGAAACGAAATTTTTGAAATGCATAACTAACATTTTAATGACTTTTTTTGTTGTTTATATGAGAGTTCAAAACAAAAAAAATTATGATCTTGCCAATGTTACTTCAGCTAACGTGTTAATTAAGAAAACTATTACCATGTTTTTTAGCTGCTAAGTTATATATTGTTTATTTTATTATTGGTCAGGAACTTCCGTGGTATTACTTAATGTGTAGTTAATTGTAAAATTAAGGAAGTAAAAAGTGGTTAATTTTAGGTTGCTTAAGGTATAACGTTTTTTTAAAAATGCTTAGCTTTTAATGTGAGAAAAAATTCAAGTATAAATCTTGTTGAAGTTTTTAAAACATTGTTCCTTGTATGGAGGTGAATAAATGTTCATGGCTATATTAAGAATGTCTGAAAAGTTCCAAAATATTCTTATTTTTTAATATACACGGAGTGTGTGTATATGATTTTAATATCTGGCTTTCATTACTACTCTTTGAGCCCTAAACATTTAACATTTTTTATGCAGTGGTTTTATAATAACACGTTATCGAACGGACGCTCCTGTATTTTTTTTTTCACTTAAAACATGGCCAGTTTTTCATCGGAGGAAGGCGAGATTGTCATCTGCAAGTTGACAGCAGCTATTACTGAAAAAAGGGATGGCACTTTTATTGGGATTTTAATAAATGAAGATGGCGCTGTCGTTCGCCCAGTGTTTTTTTTTTCTGGGAACCAACAGTAAACCATGCCGATTTCTAACTGAGCACACCTGCTCGCAATTCAACTTCAGTGTTGTTCGATATTTCATTACGAATTTTAAAACGCCCTGGTCTAGACTAAAGTGTTAATGACCCCATTTGACTCACCTTTGGGAAATGTCCGAGCTGGATGAACCTGGCGGTGGAAAATGGAAGCTTCCACATCGTCTTACGCTATATCCCTCATTATTACAGGGTGCCGCATGAAAGCTAGCTCTGATTCAATGCATTCAAAGTTCTTGAACAGCATGTGCATTAACTTGATATCACGTATTTTTGAACGATGCATTGGCTAAAGTAGTGTGATACCACATCTCTGATGACAAAGAGTTACCACATTTTGCATTTGAGTGGTGTTGTTGGTATTGTGGCTAATATTTACAATACTTGTTAAGAAATTTGGTATATTTGAACAAGAATGAATAAGTGTTTAACGTTACATTTTACATTTAAATATTCTTTGTGTTACATTTTACGTTATTATGTGGAGTAACATTAACAGGGTGTCCAGCAACCTTAAAAGTATATAAATGTGCTTGAATTTTGATCACTTCATAAAAGTCGGGAATAATAATAATAAAATAAAACTGTTTTCAAATTCATACATATTCGTCATGAGCATTGAAATTCTGGAATTTTTTCCATCATATTTACTTGACACCCTGATTAAACTTATTCCTCATCCTGTATCGTTAATCAGGATAATTTATAGAATTGCGAATGCACTTTAGAAACTCTAGAATCATACGAGTGACCCTTATGAGATAAATTCGTTGCCATACATTCGTATCTCAAGAGCAAAGCAAAAAAGAAAATTTCCAGACAAGTTTATAGGAATGTAAAGTCAAATGCTGCAATAACGAAATCGTCGAAATTTTCGACAACGGCGACAGCTAAATAGCACGTCATCGTCTTTATTATTCTCAAGCGTGTAATTGGCCTTGAAAACTTTTTGCATATATTAAACTTAACTTCCAAATAAGCGTTCAAAAGTTGTGAAAAATGAGTGTAGACATCATGTAAAGCACATTGAAGTATACTTTAATTTGAACATATTTTAAATTAAACGCTAGTTGTTGATTTGTTAATGGAATTGTAGTGGTTATTTAATCAAAACAACCTAACTAAGCATGGCTTAACTGAGAATGACGCGATCGGTTTTTCAATTTGAAATGCATGTCAATGAATCAAAAGAGCAATAACCCATATTCGCGCAAAGCTGTAATTTAATTACGATAAATTGCTATTTGGTTACCCCACTACTTGTCGTACCCTTACCAGTGCTTATTACTCGCACGCCGCCAGAGGGCTCCTTAGATGGAAAAAGTTTTTTTTTTTTTTGGACATACTAGGATTAAAGCAACAACAACAACAGCAGCAGCAGCATATATTCATATGCAAACTGTGGGTGCCAACGGGTGATGGATTGCCGCTGGGTGCCCGTTCCTGACCCCCTGCTTCCTCCACCCCCCTCACACCTCACCCTAACGGCCCCGCTGTCATCTATCTCATATATTGGATGTTCCTTGCACCCCCCCTCCCCTAGGCCCAATCTACCCCTACACCTTTGTTTATTGTGTGTTTTCCTAAGGGACTGGGAAAACATCGCTTGATCAAGTCTGGTGTTCAAAGGGTTACCAGCTCATTTATGCTGACAGAGGAAGCCAATTTGATTCAGTTCGTGGGAACGCCACAGATGCATATTTTCGATTTGCACACGAGTCTAGATTTCTGGCGCGTTTTGCAATTGTTATTGATAAAAGTGTGGAAAAGTGTGGATAAACACTTTTCTCGAAGTTTAACCTGAAATGTTGGAGAATGTGCTCAACAGACGATCAGTTTGGTTAATGTAACTGCTTATTATGTAACTTTTGGTGAAAAGTTATCAACCACATTTACACGGGGGAAGCAATGTTAGACACGCGTATCAAACTTACACAAATTCATGAATGTGCTTTTGTTTTACATTGAAAAAAAAATTGTGCGTTTGTTCTGAACATCCAAGACTCTTGTGCACGAACCTTACAGCTGCTCACAAAGTTTGAAATCACGCAAACATGGACTTGGAAACCATTAGCAACATTAATATTTATACAAGTATCATCTGTTTTGCACAACCACCTGTTTGTAAACAGCTGTAAACTCGAATGTTCAGGTGGTGTGATACCAAGAAATATATAAAAATAGCGAATTTATTGTCACGTGGTCAACGTGGAGGATCGAGAATATATTTTATACTTTCCCAAAATAAAAAATAGTTTGAAAACACTTATCGTTAAATATACTTAAATTGGACTAATTTCGATGTGGCATAAATGCAATTTTGTTTTAAATATGTACTACTCACTTGCTTATGCCTGGACTAAGAGTAGGTTATGAATAAAGGGTTGAAAAGCAGGACAACCGGAGGAAGATTATGGGGCACATGTCGAGCGACATGTTTCCGTTACCGAAATTGTTAAAAAATAGTTCTTCCTGTTATTTATAAGAACATTACATTCGTTGGAGTTGAAAAAATCAAATAGTAGAGCAAATGCTTTTCTTTAAATTTATAAGTCCGAATGAATGCTTTGCCCTCTGAATGGCAGGAAAAACTGGTAACTCGTTCAGTAATATCAAGTTTGAGTTTGCGCTCCTAATCCCTGACTCTTGACTCACAGAAACTGCTTTTGCTTTGAACTGTCATACTTTACTTTTGTCAGAGTTGTTTATAGCTAACTTTAGTAACATTGTTTATTTGGAATTTGGTAGTTTTTTTGTTGTTATTTTTTCATATTCGGTAATAGGGTCCGGTGAGCATCTGCTCAGTTGTAGGTAGCTGTACTGGTCGTCACAGCGAGCGTTCCCCTAGGGGTCGCCGCGGTGCAGTAGTGACAAAAGCAGTGGCAGGACTCTGCGAACAAACAAACAGATTCGTGTCGTTTATGTTGTCGTATGGGAAATGTCGATTTTTAAGGGAGCCAGGAAAAGGGTGGAGTAGATATGGCGTTGAGGTTTTCAACCACGGAGGATGCAGTGGCCATGATGGTGGCCATTGCTGGAACCCCTGCTTTTTTGTTGTTGTCCGTACCAAAAGGGGTTGGTGAGAACCAATAGGATTAGCCCGAGTGACCCCGTTGCCATGGTGCCAGGGCGCCTGCTAAGGTTGAATTGAGACAGATTTACTCATACCACATACATATATATATTCCGAAAAGATGGGACAAAAAATTAATAGCAAATCAATAAGATGCATGCAATTTGTGCGGTGGTGAGCTAACGGGGGGTGGGACAAAACCAATGGCTGCCATTTCTCTTCCGCACCCCCACCATGCCTCCACCTCACCCTCACCCCTCATCCCCTTCCACGCGTCATGTCAGATATTCATCCTTTGCTGCCAGTTAAAGTGTACATTGTATATGTAGTATTGGAATTGTGAGGAGGGAACAAAAAGTCAATATTTCATCCGTGCCTTAGTTAGTGTTGGCACTCTGTTTTAGTTCATCCCTATAACTGATGCCTACTTCTTTACTCCCACTCATCAGCTTTTTTGCTAGATTTTTTTTGGGGATATGTTTTTTTGTTGTTGCTGCGTGTGTGTGTATTTTACCCCTTGTATTTTTCATGGAGTTTGGGAAGCACTTTCAATCTTCTACGCTTTATCCGTATCATTGGTGTGATGCACTTTCGAGCTTAGGATTCGTAATAGCTGGAGAGCAACGTCATAAAATAGTATAAAAACAAGACAAGAAGAAAAATAGCCATTTTCAACTACTAATGTCAATATGGGAATTGTCTTCCACCCAAAAAAATACGCATATATCGAAGTCTTGTTTACATTTCAGATTTAACGTCTACGTAGCAGGATTCGTGCTTTTTTGTTGTTGTTTTTTGTGCTGCATTTGTCTGTATTTTTGTTTTGTTTAGACTTTAAGGAAACAACAATAGACTGGTAACAATTAGCAAAAAAAATAAATTGTTTTTATCCATATGAACATTTAAAATAAAAATTCGCTTAAGTAACGTGCCTATGTGGTCACATTGGACAGCATTTTACGTTTTGGAACACGATTTGTTGTACTGGTATGCTGATGGTTTCCTTAACTGAAGCTTAATGTGTAATAGACAATTAGTAATAGCAACAATTAGTATCGCAACAAGTTTTTTTTTAATTTGAGACATTTAGAATCAAAATGTAGAAAAACAACCGTTGTCCACCATATTTCAAAATGGCCGTCGTGTTATACAAGTCCAGCGATTGAACGACCTCTTCCTCAATTTAATTAGCATTCGGTTGCCACCGAATTGTTCGTTAAAAATCGATGCTCGTTGAAAGGCTTGCTCGTGTATGTGTATTTTATGTGAAATTAGTTTTTGTTTAAACTGGCGTTAATAATATATCCGTACTCTACGATCGTAATCGATATCTAAACGAGGCAGGTACGTACATATAGAAATTATAGGTCACTCTATCCGTGTACAAAATGACCGACCTCGAAATGGTTGGAGAACAAGGTTTTCCCTTTGTTGGTTTTTTTATGAGTTTTGTGTAATATTATGATGGACATATTTGTTTTTTTTAAAGCGAAGTTTGCTGACTCATTTGCTACGCAATTATTTGTGTAGGTGGACGCGAGGAACCATTTTTCTAATGAAGCCTGAGCTGTAGTGACCACCTATAAGCCGCAAGAGATGAGCTTGTTTCAATAAGGGTCGTTTGGTTACTTCCATGTTTTTATATTGATCGTTTTTACACGGAACTTTATACAAAATTATACGATATTGCCATTTTTCACGTTTTGCAAGTAATGCTGGCTAACTGAGGCACATCCCAGTGCCACCCATGTGCAATTCTTGGTGTACTTGAGTTTGGAATCGATCTTGAGCATCATGTGTAGGGGGCATGTGCCCTCCCTTTCTTTCCCCCCCCCCCCTCCACCCCCTTCCACAGTGGCAAAGGAGTATTTAGCATATTTTTTCCCCCAATCATCAGGGTGTCCTTGAAATTCTAGAAAAGAAAATATCGAAATATTTCTGACTCGTTTGGCAACATTGTGGTGTGGAGAGGTTCTTGAATACATAACAAATGAGCCTGGCAATTCTTGAACTTTTCCTACATATGGACTGGACCATAATGGCCATTTTCTTTTTCCCGGACCATAATGGCCAATTTGGGTTGCCATAATGCCACGTGATGCCGTCAATGACGTAACTGCACGTTGCTTAAAACGAATGTAACACGTGGTCAAGGTTGCACTTCCTGACGACCAAAATAACGGTTGACTCGCCACAGAAATGGTCTGGCAAACCGCATGTCGACGTGTGGACGACAGACAGACAGAAGACGAAGAAGAAGAAAGGAAGGATCGGTGGTTGATCGGTGGCGTGACGATTCTTCGAGCGCCGCTTCAATTCCTCAAGGAGAAAAGATGGCGGCCGTGTGACTTCATGGGTGACGCTTCTCGGAGGAAATTAAGGCGCGTGGAGTCAAGCAGATAAGGCGCCCCGAACGGGGTGTTACGCGCGCCACCGTCCTTATCGTCGTTTGCCCCACGGCCAACCTTCCATTGACGCATTAAGACGATGCGGATGAAAGCCTACGTTCTTCCAATATGGCCGCCATGGAGCAGAACGAGCGCCTATGCACAATCTCATTCAGAAAATCTTTCGAGCACACGTGACATGTTGTGTTTGGTGTATTTGGTGGAACTAGGACTCTTTGGCCCCATTAAGCTGCTGTCCCAATCGGTTACATAAGATTTTAGTAAGAAACATACAATTTGCTCAACTGCCTTCCTTTAATATGCAGTAGCGTCTTACACCATCAACACATTGTCTGGCAACCTATGTGTAGGAAGTCGTTCAAATTCAGATGTGTCATCTTCGTCACTTTTCATTCCCTACTAAATCCTAATCTGTGTTTTTATTAACATTTTTCAAGTTCATTGTAGAGAACTGCTGAAGTTCGGTACGCAATGGATGGAGCAAACATGCAAACTGAAACACAATTTTTGCAAACTTGTTTGTCGAAACGTACTGTTTTCAAGAACATTTTTCTACGAAAAGGTTTTAAACAAACATGCACAAACATAGTGTCCACACCATAAAAAGCCATTTCAAAGAAACAATGTTTTTTTGTGTTATTAGTGTGCAGTCCTGTACTTTATGAACATGCATTAATAGAGCAGATGACAGTTTTTGGTCATAGTATACAGACCTTGGTAGGATCACCATGATCAGCAAACATTGTTTTCATTGTTGTTTACCGCCTCTTGAACAAACACCAAAATGTTTGCTGAAAACATGCTTTTTCTTCCCAAAAGTTTGGCTGAAATCTCTGTACGAAAAATTGGTGAGGTAACGTTTTTTGCAAACATGTTTGCGAAACCCTGTTTTGTTAAATGTTTGCTCCAGTGGTGGTGGTGTGGACCGACCTTTTCCCTTCTGAAATGGGATTAGTATATAGACACTTTTGGTTAGTCTCTTGTCCCATATAATTGAATAAATAATGGCCGTTTATTCGATTAGCATTTATTCTTCAAGGTTCGAACCTAATAAACGACTGTCCCGAATATACTTACTGTTCTTTGTAGCCAGTTCATTTAAATGCTTTCTTACGCTTGTCTATTCTATACTCTACAGCTCGAAAATTCAAGATGGCGGCTGAAGTAATGATCACATTGCCATCGACAGATACTTTGTGAGCACCCAGTACTTGTCTCTTAATCGAAAAAAAAAAATACATTTGTTCAAAAAATCAGACTTCCCCACTTAAGAACGTTTCGCTCTTGAAACATGCAATTAAAATAGCTGGGCTCGCATTTTTTTGTCGTTGGAAAGTTGCTTTATACGGAGGGAGTGGGTTAGGATGAAAAAAATGACGCTGATTTTATTATGGATTTACACGGATTTCACATTTGAATGTGCGACTGAGGCTCAGCGTAGATCACTCAGAAAAGGAAATGAGTGTCAGTCATTAGGCCAGTGTTAATGATCATCCCTCCCTCGATCCGAGGGTACGAAATGCAAATATAGGCGTAGTTGCCTCATAGACTCCATTCAACTCGAAATTACTCACCCTAATATACATTTTAATTAAACCAGGTTAAAAGGCAAGCACCATGCCGGATCAACACCCTCGCTGTTGGGCTTGTCAGCCTCGTTTTTAGGGATATTTTGCGTGGGGTAAGCTTTTTGGAGCACCCTGTAGTCAGTTGAAGTTTATACAATCAATGCTTAGGACATCGCGTTTGGCAACTTATGACTTTGCCGTTGGACTGCGTGCCTGTTTTCGATGAAACGGAAGTGTAACGGAGAATATAACGGCTAACGGCTATGAATCGGCTTACGCGAATGTGTAACGGCTTACAATAACTTTTCAGAAAACTAGTCCTACATTAATAACATTTGAAATTGCGGCGTAAGCCCCTGCGATTTTTTTTCATCTTAAATACCTCGGAAACCAAATTTCTTCCTTACAATAGCAATACAGTCTCTCCTGTTCTACAAACGTTTTTTTACTCTAATTACATGGAGGTTCTATTCAAGGAATTTCTTTGAGAATTCGGTTTTCAAAGGGTTTTAGTTGAGGGTGTAGATGTTGTTAATGAAGAAGGATAAAAAGTGAGAGCTTTTGTGTATTTGTCCGATGAATCGGAAAATTACTCTAAAACTTGCACGTATAAGGAGTAACATTCCCCCCATTATCGAATTTCAAGATTGTTTTATTTTTTCCGCATGAACGTGTTTTTGGGAAGGAGGGCTTTGCTGGTCCGTGCCTCGCGATGCTAATTTTGTGTGATGCAGCAGATTGTCAGCGAAGAATCTTGGCCTTAGGTTTGGAAATTGATGAGAAAGTTTAGTGAGATATGCACTGATTGGAGAAACGCTGGGTTTGCAGTTGGCAAAACACTTGGTTGCTAGTGAGAGCTTGAAATTCGCTGATCAATGCTCAATTTTTTTTGCCATCGAATCCAGCAGTTGAAAATTGTATGAGTCGGGTGGGATTAAGTAAAGCTTTTCAGAAAAAAAAATCCAATTCCAGTTATGTGCAAATTGTAAATCTATGTGCCATTTGCTAATTTTTAACGGATAACTAGTATGAAAGTATAAAATTGATTGCCATAAATGAGATCGAAAAAAGTTTTTTAAAGTTTTGAAAGATTGTTATAGTTTGAATTTGTAAAGGATGTTGCGAAATAATGTAATAATAATCAATTTCTATTTGACTTTATTTCTTGTGCCTGTCAGTGGTTGTTGATTGGTATGACAAAAAATATATTTTGTTTTATTGAAGGCTAGAAATGGTACCAGTGTGCAATCATCTCGAATGCCGATTAGCCTACAATTACATGTATTCAAAACAAAAAATTTGATTTTATAGCTACAAAAAATCCCCCACTAAGTTGAATTTTAAATTCAGTCATTGACCGATAACCATTAAAATGAAATATCAACTTTGCAGTTATTGTATAAATCTCACAACACATTGCTATACACGTACCTAATTGTTTCACAATACGTTTGGAAATTTACGTTAGTTAAAGAAATAATTAATTTATCAAATATGTGTTTACTCTTTCCTTAATCTTTTCAATTATTATTATGACTCTTTAAAGAGAAGATCTGTGGACCAGACAGGGATTTGAACCATGCCTCAGCGACTCGCATTGGCAGTCATCTACCCATTTGGCCACCCATTTCAACGCATCGCCAAAGTCAAATTGCCCAATATAATTTACATGTACATCATATTTTAAATCAGAAATAAAACGCTTTTATTAAATGTTACTTTTACGTGTATGCTGTATACTGTTATTTGGGCTTCTTATATACTCACACCTTAAACCACCTTTAAACGTTTACAAGTCAACGCGATGGGAGATGCTAAACTAAGTTCCGTACTTTACTATAAATGGATAGAGGTTACTTATTCAGAGAGTGTAAAAATGTGAGCATACTGGTTTTACTACTGCAATTGAGAACATCTTACTCTGAAAAGTAGAGATTTGTCAGAAACTAAAACATTGCACATGTTAAGCAGTTCACTAGCTCTTCTAAATTACTGTTCATTTTACTTTGCATTTTTAAATTTAAATAACCATTTTTCACGTTGTCAAGTTGTGCAGGTTGTGATATTCTTGATACTACTGTGATTCTATTGTGCTCTGTAGTCGAGGATAGCTGTAGAAAATTAAGTCGTCATTAATCATTATAGATGCTACAACTTAGCTAAGATTGCACTTATAGAGGGCGTAGTGATCGTTTGGCGAACTCATTTGCGCTTTTTTTTCGTCTCTTTGCAGCCATGTTTCAGACGCCGATGGTGCCCAATATCCCTGGCCCGGGTCATCCGATTCCCATGGCCCGTCCGATGAATTTATCGCAACACAACCATCTTCCACCTACGAGGCCTAGTCCACCCATTCCCATGATTCCCAACAACCATCCTCCATCCCCATCGCTGACCAAAGAAACTGCCCCCTCACCCACACCCTTAATACCACCGCCATCCATGGCACAGGTAAGACAAAATACAATTCGTAAATAGAAATATGTTGTCCCCTCCACATCGAGTGATTAAGAGTTAACTGAGCACGAAATTCACCTCACAACTTTAGAACAAAAACTAAAAGATTGCTTGAAAGTATTGGTAGGGAACATTCAAGTTTTTATGAGATACTGTGTAGTAATTGAGAGCTAATAGCAGTAAAACATTTATGTTGGGATCCCTGGAATGTTCTTCTAGTCGAAGCTTGTGCTTGTGTTAATCAGATCACTGTTTGTGGGGAAACTGGTGGGAAAAGCAGCTGAACCAAAGCAAAATTAAGTTTAAAATTATTAATGAGATCATCAGTAAAGATTCTTTTAATTGATGGAGCATACAGCAATAAATTTATTCCCGATAAATAAAACTACATTTTCCATCTCCATTGTATGAATATGCAATGAAAAAGCATTCATATTTGGTTTCACTGACTTTTCCCGCCAAAATGTGCCATTGGCCAAAATGCGACCAAAATGGTCAGAGCGCCATCTAGCGGTTGTAATGGGTCTTGTAAAGAGATAGCTCTTTTTTTGTTCATCGAAAACAGGAAAAAAAAAATTATAAAAAAGCCAAGTTTTCTGATATTAGATCTTCAGACTTTCTCTTTACAATCTGTCTGTTTCTCTTCCCTTCCATCTTCCCAAAGTGGACAGGGTTTCAGTGGTCATCATTGATTTTTACCCTGGTCTAGGCTGCTTGACCATTGCGTCTGAGCTTGCGACGACATCCAAAATTGTTATTTGCTTAGTCATAATTGTATATTAATCGCCATCTTGCCATGTGACACATTGTGTCATTTTGATTATCCCAGAATGGCGAAATTCTACTTTCTTTTTTTTTAGTGAAATATTTTCTTATCTGTCTCACAGGCGAATGGTGCCGCCGCCCCCGATAAAGAAAAGCAAGAATCCTGTCCACCTTTCTACTTATTTTTCAAGGCAAGTTGCTTTTCTTTTTTTTCTCTTTTCATATTCTTACAACAGGTATTAGCATGCCGATATTCCTGCTTTGAATTCATTCGTCCTGCTAATCTAGCCCAAATGTAGCCTAAATCTTGGATTCGTATATCTTGTAATGTGTATCATGCTTTTATATCGTTTCTAATATATTATTTTTTATGGACGATAAACGCTCCATCAAGTGTTTACCAACATTTACTGTAAAAACGCATTTGTACTTTTTATTAATTAAGATAATGCTGAAGTATAATATAGGCAATTTTTACGTTTTCAAAGAAAATTGAATAAAAAACTAGTCTTTGAAAGTATTTGTGCACCATTTAAAAAACTTTATGCTACGTTACTTTTTTTTGTTTGAGAATTTCAAACTAATATTATAAGTTTTATAGCAGCTCCATTGATTAGCTCTGTTGACAAAATTTTGAATTAAATGTTGGAAAAGTCTGACTGCTTCAAAGTGAATTTAGCATGCAATGGGTCGATTTTAAAATTTCAAATTGTTTTCAAATATGTTCTAATAACGCAATTAAACGCGGTCAATTTTAAAAGTCGATCAAAATGCAAGTTTTTCGAGAAAAAAAGTAGTGTTTATTGAAAATGAAAAGGGGGTTGATCCGCTATTATAATTATTATAGCTTTTAAACCTGCTAAACGACATTTCCCTTTTACATGAAAGGTAGAAGTATTTTATATATACTGACACAAGAAAGTTTTCAAAACCCTCTCATAAAACGCCCATATTTCTATAATGGAAGAAGGGTTTATACAATGAATCATCTCAACCTATAACCTTAGCTAAATGCAGTAAAATTCGATTACTACATTACTTTAATCGTTGTTGATGTAACACGCATGTGGAAACATACTTGTACTGCATTTAGATAAATAGAAATTGTCTCACGCCGTCGCCGAGTTTCTATGTCCTAAGCAATGCAAATTTGAACAGCCTTGTCAGTGTTACAGAATTGAATTTTAACATGACAGCCAGTCAACGTTTTTTAAGGAGATGGTTTTCACCTTATATTTCCATGGACAGGAGTGAAAACTTTTTTTAATATTCTAGTTTTGTTAATTATGTTTAAAATTTAAAAGCTGGCATATCTTGACAACTTATTTTGTTGTTTCAACACCTTGATATCCATTCATGGTCTCGCAGTGTCGTATTTTTTTTTCTCCATTCTTGGATGCATTGATAAATGATTTTTTTTGATAGTTAATATGCTATTCTATCTCAAATGGATTACCAGTTACATTATGTTCAAAAAGATGATAGTCCCTATTTCCAGAACACAGGATCTTTCAATAGAGGTTCCTTAAAAATTGCGAATATGGGGACAGTTAAATCAATATGCCAAACAGAATTGTGCATTGTTGGCAATAATAACATTTGGAAACATCACCTGAGCGCAGAATTGAATTACCTAAACTGCGTTAGTTTAGATTGTTTTTGCCACCAGGTGCTTCTGATCTGAGTTTTGTGGACCTGCTTCAAGGGCTACCATCATGGCATCTCTTTCACATCAGACACCAAGAGCTATTCTTCCTAACTAAAGTCAATGCAGCTACATAACTTAGCCATGGCTAAGGTCCTAGATGTCCGTCTTTGTTTTGTCCATTCCCGTCCCACTTTTGTACCCAAATCCCTTCAGCATTTTGGGTTTTACCGTGCTTCGTAATTTCTAAATGCGAGATTTATGTATTGCTACATAAAACTAGGATGACTGAATATAGCCTATAATGACCGCATCATACTTGCGATGGCGAGTGTTCCTAAGCAACCGATGGCCTAACAATAGCTCGGGTTTCAAGTGTGAAAAGAACAACAAAAAATGGCGAAGAAAGTGTCCAGGTGTTAGTTTGAGATATAACTACATGTTTCGACAATAATGGGCGCACAATGTTGCCGAGGAATAACCGTTTCAAAGAGTAATTTACAAGCTCGCAAAAATGCCAAACGTTTTCTTGAAGTTAAGAGTATATACGCACATTATTATTACTTACAGACAAGTTGGGTGCTACAGACAGTAATATACAAATAGCCAGAATACAGAAAAAAAATTGTACTAAAAACAGATTCTACAGGGTGTTATCAATCCCTTGGAATTCACCAACAAGGATGATATTGCATTAACTTACTGCAATAACTTACAGATTTTCTAGATTCTCTGGTCGGTGATTCAAGTGTACTCTACCTTGGAAGCTTAATATTTAAAAATGCACATGTAGTTGAAATAAATTAAATCTTCCACAACTCAGAATTAGAAAAAGTTGTGTTTGTCAAAAAAAAATAATGCTGTACATGTGACTTGCAAATATTAACATCGTTTTATAAATTGCATCAGAATCTAGGGATCGTATTAGCCCATATTATATTTGTATTAACGAGAAAAAGCAATTCCAGATGCACCCTGTATACATTCTAAACTTTCTTTGAGATACATGATACTCTTAAAAGTGTTTCCTGATGGTGCTATTTTTATTGATAAAAATTTATTCCTAAGAAATTTGGATTGGTAAACACTAAATTACACAGGACTACAATGCAACTATAATTTATTGGTACATTATAGGGCCTGCCACAGAGTGACAGGAAAATATTTGTGCTTGTATTCGAAAGCTTAACTTTAATCTAACGTATTGGCTATTATTTATATAACATCTATGTTTTTTTTCTCGGTATTATGTAATAACGCGGCTTTATTTGTTCCATTGCATAAATCAAAATTAATTGCTCTTGATGCAAAAGTCCAACGGTGTTGTCATTATAAATGAATGTTTGTACATATTTCGTTTCTGCACCCCCCATGGCACGCGTCAAATTTCAGTGGAAAGTTGTGGCCATCGAAGGCACTGTTATTACCCAGGGGCACAAACCATCAATTTTAATGGGTACAACGAAGAACGTGGTTCTTGTCATCACACTGGTGATGAACGTGTTTCTGTCACAGCATTCGATGTTGGACATCCCTACTGAAATGAGAATTTAGTCATAAAATTTTAAAAAACAGAAAGGCTGGAGTGGGCGAAAATATTGATTCGATTTAATTCATTCGTTGCTAATGGTATCGGCCTTTATTGCTCGGACTTTCATTTGGGTAATGCACCATTGCTGATTTATTAAGAGGAATTGCCGACTCCGCAGGCCATATATAAATACAACTGACAAAAAAATTAAATAGAAAGAGCATGTGCTCAATGTGGTGTTATTTTAGAATTTAAACATTCACACTGGACAAGACTGACACTTAGTAGATGATGTATTGAATTTGTATCATCTCAAAAATTAAGACTGGAAATATGCTTGAAATCTCTGTGAAAACACCAATATATGCAGGTCGGGACATTTCTTGTAATCGGACAAATTCCATGTGTTAAAACTTTTTGTTAAGACTAGACATTTTTTTAGCTCTTTCAATAAATATTTTGGAATTGGTCGCGGGAAGGACGCTTGAAAATGTATGGGACGAGCCTTGAAATCCTTGAAAACACAGTGTTCCAGACTTTTTCGTCACTTTCTACATGTTATGTCACGCATACGGCGCGGATTAGACTGCATTTATATGCCTTGACCACTTCTATCAATAGCCAAGATTTCTTGGAATCCTTCCATAATATTACAAATCCAGACAATGGTTTTCGTTTGTTTTTATTTCTCAAATGTGATTACTCCAGCATCCGAATCATGGAGATGGGAAAATCCCTCAAACAGTTGTTTTACCGCACCAATTCCAACTTTTTTTTTGTGTGTGTGCACTTTTGACCTTTTCCGCACCGTGATTTGTATCTCTCGCATTTCATGAATAGATAACCTTCTCTTAATGTGAAATTAGCAAAACGGTTGCTTTAAATTTGAATTTTATTTACGATTCGTAGAAAGGAAAAGCGATAAGGATGGGCCTTTTCTCCCCCTGCCTTTTCGAGCACATGGCGTTTAATTTTTGGGCTCTATTGATTGGATGTAATTGGTCAACAACATCTATATATCTTTTCTAGGGTTCTGAACATAATTCTGGAGGTGATTATGGCCAACCAGGGTCTCCCCTACAGTTGACGCCTGTCCTGGTCGAATGTCAGATCCAAAGGTTAGCCGAAGCTGCGGAACTTCTAGTGAAAGCACTGCCCCCTTTTGAACCAAAACCGCAGAATAGCAAGAAAAAGATCTGTAAAGAGTTAGAGGTAAGCCACACACCTTGATTGCATCCTTCATTTCGTTGCATCATTTTTGTTATCTCTGTCTATACACACATTTCTCTAATAGCAATGATATAATTACATTTTTATTTTCCAAAATTGTTACTGTTATTCCATTTTAATGCTAATGCCCTTCTAAGACTTATTGCAGATCGATTTTGTAGCCACAGATCACCTCCAGGTAGAAAATGTCAGTCTACCTTTTCTGTACTCTTTCGGGAAAAAAAAAGAGATGAGTTTTGCTTGGCACCATTATATAGGTGATGCATGGTCGACAAGGAAAGGCTCTGGCTATATTTGTGAAAGAGTACGGAAAAGAATGGCCAGTTTTTTTGGCCTGTCCATCAGATGTTTATTGTTAAATCATGGCCAAAACACGTTAAAAAAAAATAAACTGAGAGCAAATTCTTTCTATACCAGACTGCAAAATACATTGGTTGACGCTAATTTGCAGTACAAATCCTCTTATCCGACTCTATCTCCGACTTAACCGGCGGTTTCAAAACTATACAAAAACATGACAGTTTTCGGAAGTCATGGAATGCAACACAACAGAAATCGCAAAGATACTTTCTTGAACAACAAGAATCGGCGGTAGCAGTCCACACATTGCTCAGAAATTATTAAAAAAAAAAAGGAATACTTTTAAAATTATACCAATTATTCAGCAATAGAAAATTGTACATACGAATTAAATTCAATGTGTATAAACTACGGATTAACCGCCTCTCTCCCTTAAATCAGTCAACATCCAGTTACGTGCTTGCCTCTCGATCCTAAGAAGCTGGGTTCGCTCCCAGGTCGAGGTCGGTGGGAATTTTTACGGATGGG
>JAQGBW010002595.1:0-19189 GCA_034698625.1 Julus scanicus
TAAGTACATTTTACATTCAATAGATGGCGCGGCAAGCCACCACAGAACGTGAATGTGTGTAGGGTGTTGACGCACGTATCAAGGCAACGCAGGACCGAAACGCAGGAAAAACGCGAATGTGTGAAGGAGCCTTGACACATACCTTCCTTAAATCCAACATATATCCCATTCCCTCCTTAAATCCATCGTATATCCCATTCCCTCCTAAATCCATCACATATCCCAATCCCTCCTTAAATCCATCGTATATAACATTCCTTCCTTAAATCCATTGTATATCCCATTCCCTCCTTAAATCCATCATATGTCCTGTTCCCTCCTTAAATCTATCATATGTCCCATCCCCTCCCTAAATCCATCGTATGACCCATTCCCTCCTTAAATCCATCGTATGTCCCATTCCCTCCTTAAATATATCGTATATCCCAATCCCTCCTTAAAGCCATCATATATCCCATTCGTTCCTTGAATCCATCATATATCCCATTCGTTTCTTGAATCCATAGTATATCCCAATCCCTCTTAGAATCCATCGTATATATCACATTCCCCTTCATGTATCACCATGCCCATATTCGTAAGATTTGGGTCCATTTCGACCATCTCATTTTCAAACTTCCCCATATGGGTAAATTATATCACACAATCTGCCTCATTATCACAACTTATGCGCCATTCCCTTTACCAATTTATATCCCAATCCCCATTTAAGTTACAATTCTTTCAACACATCTAAATCAGTATTTCACCAATTTATTTTTTTGTGAAAAACCATTTCTGTTATCTATTTCCCGCAATTACATCGTCATTCTACCAAATGCATATCTCCCACTCCTGCTTACTCTGATGGGAGAAACCAAAGTCTACGTGGAAGCGGAAGTGCCTTACGACATTATGAGATCAAAGAGAACATGCAACAAAGGCGATTGTGTTGCAATTCGTTATATGATACATAAACGAGCCACTTGATACATGCGCTTTTGGACGCCATGCACTTTCCAAAATCATTCATTCATTTCACCTTATCGACGAGGGGTCACACATGAAATAAGTATTGGGGAAATATCTATTTCAGACGTGATATCAGACCTTATAATTCCTGTAGTATCAGATTTACAAACTATGTAGATGACATTAATTATGTATTCTTCTTACGTCATCTATATGTACAAGTGGTACCACCAGCTTCAGATATACTCTACGTCCATGTACCACATATACATCGTGAGTCATAAAAAAGTAGAACCCTATACAAAAATCACAACTTCGTGAAAAATGCTTCGATTTAAATGAAATTTGGCACTTACATAGAACAACAGTGTATGAACAAAAATGAATTATAAAATGTGCTCAAAATATTCTCCGGTGGCCTTTACACAAGCTCGGAGTCTAACGCGCCATTCTTTGATTGACGAATCGATTATATGCTGTTCGAGTTCAATTCAAGTTTTCTTAATTTGTAGTTTCAAGTCTCCGATATTATTAATCTACGATTTGCCAACCTTTTCCCGGAGAACTCAAATTTTGCAATCCACCGGATTCAAGTCCGGACTGTCTGGTGGGCAGTGGTTGGGTTCGATGAGCTGTGGCGTTTCCGTTACAGCAATTAAACTGCTTCTCGAGCATGGTCTTGTTGAAAAATGAAAAAATCCGAGATTTGTCGCACGTCCGGAACAAGTTTTGTGTTCCTACAATATGTTCTATATGTAAGTGCCAAATTTCATTTCAATCGACGCCTTTTTTTTCTCACAAAGTTGTGATTTTTTTATTGGGTTCTACTTTTTTACGACTCACGGTGTACATGCAAGTAAATATGCAAGAATATCAAATATGGCCCTATATTATCTTTCCACCAGGGTATTCATACTATTCTCTTTACATGTAATCGCTATTATTCTTCCTTGACTAACCCTTCCATTAGCCGCCATCTTAGCCGGTTTCACAAGATGGCCACCAGGGGGTGCATAACCGCATTATGGCATATAAACAGCCCTTTGCCTACGCTTTTATCCCCAATAGTATAAAGTTGATTTGTAAACGCACGGTTGATGAACGATGAACGATAACGACCCGCTCTTTTTAAGTGTCGTGGCTCCGAATCGTCTAGGGATCGTCGCCTCTGGTCTGATCCGAAGCGACTGCTTCCCCAATCGCTTTTGCACATCACTGCTTAATTTGGACAACTGCTTATTGGATGTCAGGCCAATCAAAACCCATCAAAAGCTTTCTGCCAATAATGGAAAAAATTCACGTTGTCCCATTTTTGGAAAAGCCTCACTTATACGGCGTGTCGTCAGCAGCCTTGGAATCCGTCAGGTTTCTTCAGAGAAAGCATATAAGGGGCCATTCAGAAAGGACGTCCTCAAGAGGGAGTAGGGAGGAGAAAAGCCATTACGGACTTCCACTAATGATGGTATTTTTTAGTTTTTGGATTTTTTGTTTTATAAAATTTTAAAGGTCAGAAAATTAAACAAGGTACAAGTCCCAAATGTATACTTGAATTTTTAAAACCTCGGGAGAATCGGGATTTTTATTTGATTTTATTGATTATTCAGTGATTATTTGATTGAAATAGAAATCCTTAAATCTGTATGGTGTGCCGTGACAATTTTGGCTGATGGTTGAAAAACATGGTACCAGCCGTTCATTAGGACCAAATAACCTCTGAAGCAACGATTACTAGGACATGTTTAATGTTCCCCTACATGGGCCCCATGGTTGATTTGGTTCGTTATCGAATATAAGGAACGCCCTCTGGCGGATGATGTCACGATTATACTTTAATTCAAAGAAATATTCACCTCCAATCGAAAGCCATTGACCATGGGTCAACTAAGCTATCGTCCACTGGATTTCGATCCGCGTTACCTTCAAGGTTCCCAAGAACCTGTTAAAATCGGACGTGGGCATTGCTTCGTCCAAAAACGAAAGAGTTGGAAATTTTGAATTTGCTGACCACGAACAAAATCCGCTTCCAACCGGCCATCATCCACATCCCCGTCCCCAACCTCCGCTATTCGCAAAGATCGTTAACTGGTTCTCAATGTGACACATTCTCCTCACGGGCCAATCAGAATGCTTATCAGGTTATCTCGCTGGGGCCACCGTGAGGGTGGGATGTTGAGGCCCGGACGAGGGCCATGGTCCGGCAGGGGGCGTTGGATTTAAACTGTCCCCGAGTATTACAGATATACTTTTCTAAATTACCTCACATTCCTGATGCTGGAACTACAAGATTTTAGGACCAAACTAAAAATCCACGATAAAGATAGCAGAGGTTAAACACTTCCAAGTTGTTCTGCAACCAAAGCAGCAACTTGTTGCGAAACAAGCACTGAGTTGTGACCTCAAGTTGAGAACTTGGATGTTCAAGTGGGTTAGTAAACCCCGTCGCACCTCAGCATTAAGCCCAGGTGCGCTATCAATACCTTCGAGGTATCGCCATTGTTCAAAATTCCAGAAATAACGACCATTTCGAAATACTAAACGGTAAAAGCCTCATTCGATAGGCAGCAGGCACGGCATTGAACGAGTTTATCGGTCCATCAGCCTGCAGAAATTAATAAATAAATAACAACGAAATATGCGCAGCCACACGTACAGGTGGTGCTGAACTGCATCGTTTTCAAACTGAGGCCAAGCACTCCCCAGGGGCACACACGGGCTTCTACTGCGCCAAAAGCCGTTAAAAGTGATCGTAGATATGTCCATACAACTGGCTTGCAAAATGAAGCTGGTGTCCATTGCCCATATACCGTGCAGTACCTCAAGACTGTTTCTCAAATTATCCCTGGAGACCTTCACATGGATTCCAAGAGATTTTCATTCCACATTTTGGGTAATTTTATGCCTTGGCACCCACCGCCAGGTTTAATAAAGCCCGCCGATTCGTTGGAGCCCATTCATCGAACATGTTGAACTTATGGGTCATTCAAAAAGGACGTCCTCAAGAGGAGGGTAGGGTGGTCTGCTGGCATGTGGACAGAGGAGAGGGCCCTTAATGGCCACTTGAGCGAATCAAATCCTATAAATACTTAGTATGATTATGTTACATGACTTAATTGGCCCAATCTGCCCTTTCTATAAGGCCCTATGGAATATCTTATCGTATCCAGAACATTTTCACTACCTAGGATATTGATTACATTTTCTAGTAACAATGCAGGCATATTTGAAGAATACCGATGTCCTTAAACTTTCAAGGACCCCTTCAATGAGCAATTACCCAGCATTTTTTACACAAAAATATGGACAATTTTTGTAAAGAATTTGTAAAAAAAGGTTTTTACAAGGGATTTTTCTTAAACTGAAATATCCCGAAGCATGCATAAAATTCAAGCATAAACTGGTGTTTAACATAAATTTCAAGCACAATTACCGATTTTCAAGGCTGCCGGACACCCTGTATAAGTTACACGCGCGTTCTATCGTTCTGCACGCGCATTCTGTTCCAAATTTGGTATTCTGATTTAATATTCTATTAATCGAAGTTTTCGGTGGTGGTTAAAGGCCTGTTTACATTGGTTCTAAAACTCTGGGTCCATTTTCACCATTTACAAAAAAATACCACGTACGAAGATGGACCATTCATAAATTAGCAAGGGTCTTCTACCGCGAGATGGCGCGCTCGCTACTAATCGAAAATTGCGCACGCGCTTCCTGGCCATACACAGCTGACTCATGGACCGTCCTCCATTAGACCTTGTGCAGGTCGGACGATAGCATTGTTCGCGGTTACGTAAAGCCCACAAAAAGAGCTCGCCCAGCAACGCTCTAAAAATGCAAGAAAAGGCAAAAAAAAAAAAAAAAAAAAAAAAAAAAAAAAAAAAAAAAAAACATGAGAAGATAAAATATGGAAGAAAAAGATGTCTATTTCTCGATTCCGGAACGCATTTCAGACTGACTTCAAGGGCAAACCAAGCACGTTTCCAACTTCGTATTCTCTGATATGGTAAGGCATGCCAGAGCAACGTATATATCAAACATTCACTACTCATTCAAGGAGGAATGGACCGTGTGGAAGACACGTTACAGAATAACTTAAACTTGACATCAATCTCACAAAAAAAGTTTACAGAAAACTACAGTGGAACCTCGCAAAAGGAGTGTAATTCGTTCCGGAGTCTTACTCGTAAAGCGAAACAATTTTTACCATATAAATTAATGTAAAACACGACAATGAGTTCCATGCCAAAAAAACCACAAAAATTTACATTTTCAAAAAAAAAAAAAAATAAAAATTTTATGTGTAACATTTATTCAAAGACAAATACATACATTCCTACCTAATTCCTTTTTACTAGACAGCTGTCTAGAGACATTTTTTTTGCCGACACTTCACAATTTGGTAAAAATGCGACACCACATTATCATTAAATAAATTTGTAGCGGCTTCCCCTATCCACGTCACTCGTTATGCGAAACGTCGCTCGTAAGCGAGTCATTTTTTAAAAAATTTATATTACTAGTTATGCGAATTACTTTCTGTGCGAGGTGCTCGTTAAGCGAGGTTCCACTGTATATGATAAAAAGGAAGATTCAGTAAAACCTGTCTAAAAGCATACTCTTGGGACCAGTGAAAAATATGCTTTTAGACAGGTTATAAAGTTAGGACCAGCACATTGTTTCTATAGAGAGGTTACACAGGTTCTACTGCAACGAGAGAATATCTTTATACATAATACAATGTACAAAGCGGATTGAATGGTAAGTAAGGTATAGACCTTTGTCCAAATTATGTCATAAACGAGCCGTTTTGAAACCTTAAGGTCCGTACAAGGCCTGGGAAAACCTATGGCCCACAAGCCCTCCAACGTTACGATGCCATTAGCATAATGCCAAAATTCCGAGGCCAAGGAGGCAATGAGGAAGTAGATAACACACAACCTGGAACAAATCGCCATGGCTAATTAAAATACGGCTAAAAGGAACCTTATATTTCAACAGAATACAAAAGAGACGGCTACAACAAGCTATTCCGAGCATAAATCAAGACGTATTTCAAACAAATCCATGTCACACGCTCATGGACAATGATTATCTCTTGAAGAACTTTCAAGAAAATCAGTAAGAAATTTTTAAGCAAACTCTGGGAAGCGATATAGTTTCAGTGGACACTAATGCTAAAATAGTTTCTCATGCAAACCATTGTTATTTAATACGAACAAATCATTGTCTCCATCAATTTTCAAAACCAACTCTAGAAGACGCCAGCTATATCTCGAGCCATGCATTTTGAGTAAATCAGTGTTCCCATGGAGTGTAATTTTCTAGCAACTGAGCATCTCCAGCAGTTTCCAGAGTAAATATGGGTCAGATGTAAAAATTGAGTATTTCCGCTATTCCAGTATGGACGAAGTCCTTCAAGGGAGTCCAAGGTGGCAGATGGCCACGCGATAAATCACGTGATTTACGCCGAAATAAAAAGAAAACATAAAAAAAAACGGTTCCTCGAAGCGGGTGCAAAACGCAGTTATTTGGGCAGTGGAAAAGGGGTTCGCCCCCGTGTATGCCCTTGGACGGGGACGAAACGGCCCCCGGGGCGTGAAAGGGTTTCTTCCGAGGGGTCCGCCAACTTCCTGGTGGTGTTTTATGCTTTTTCCTAGTGGCCCGCATTCCGGAAGGGGGCGAGAGGGGAAAAACCGGCCAAAACACGCAACCCTTTTATTTTCTGTTGATGATAAGCAGGGTACTGGGGCGCCGTTGGGGGCACTTAGGGGCCCAGTCCGAGGAGCGGAAGGGTAGAAACAAAAACAACAACACCCATAATCCCTTTTTTGGAAACTTCTGCTTTCGACCGCTTCCCCTCTCGAAGGGGCCCGGTATAGGAACCAAAGTCAACAATTTGGTACAATTTCGGAAAATTTACACTCGAGAATCCCTGACACGAGTCCCAAGATGGCGTCCAGGTTTCCTGACGACACATGATGAAAATGAACAAAAATTGGCGAAAATCCATGGAATATGCTCCAAGTTGGCGTCAACTACATTTCATTGCATTGATCAAAGTGAAAAATCATTAAATATGATCTAAAATGAAGCTAAGTATACAGTCGCAGAAATGTTGGCGAAAATCAATAACGTGCCACAAGATGGCCTCCAAAGTACATTTTCAGCAGTTAAGTTAGAAGTAATTACTGAAGTATACTTTAAAGTAATTCGAGGGAAAATGCACCTTATGGCATTTTGGTTATTGATGTCCTCGTAACAAATGTTGAGATTAGTTTATACCGCCCTCGCTCCATGTCAGGGGCTCTTGACAAGGGGCGCCCAAAGGATGTGGGAGAACATTGAAATTGCAATTTCAAAGAGTTAAATGTATAAAAACGGGTGAATTCTGGTCAGTTATCGAGGTTTATCTGTGTCCATGATGGGGGAACCATTAAGGGTGCGCACCATCCATTTCCCTAAAAATCTATGTCACCGCTGAGTGGACCATAAAAAAAAGTTCCTATACACATCAAAATCTTAGCAAAAATACGAATTAAAAAAATTCGGAATGTTTGATAACTTTTTTCCAGGTCATGTATGAATGTGGTTTCAGCAAATGCAAGGTAAAATTTGAAGAAAAAAATGTAAGAAATTTAGAAAATCTAGTGAAATATGAGGAATCTTGTTTATATTCTGCCCATGTTGGAAAAGCATATAAAAAGCGACTAATGGAAAGATAAAAAAATGTGAAATTTGAAACCCAAGTATATTTCGTATTCAAATAACTACATGTATGTATTCATATAATTATGTAAAATGGATTTGAGGATGAGTGGAGAACAATAAAATGTCGGAAAGACGGAGAATGAAAATAACGAGAAGAATTTTGGAGGTAATTCGTGAAATTAATTTGAAGAAAATAATAGGATTGTTGGGACAATGTACGAAACTTATTTGATACAACGTGGGTTAGAAATAGTGGCATGAGAATAAATAAAAAGTTTGAGAAGTGAAAAGATGTAGGTTGAGACAATTTGGGAAAATGTGAAGAATGATGAAAATTATTTGGGAAAACGTGGATAACTTTAGAAATCATAAAGTTTATTTGAAGAAACAAATTTTATGAGAAATGTAAGAACTTCCTGAATTACAAATAGTGGGAAAATTTGGTGAAATACAAGAAAAATAATGTTGACAGCCATGAGACTCCACTGAAGGCAACACGCATCATGCAAACCCCAAACAACGCTAAAAGAGAAACCTGCAACAATGAAAACATCAACATGTTGCTGAATGCTGAGATGTCTCCACCAAATGTTGACACAGGCTGTGCGCAGTAAAGTAGCAGCATCGGCGAAATGTTGCCGAAACCATGGTTCTGGCAACAACAAAAAACTTCATGTTTGCTCAAACATCACTATAGGCAAACTTTTATTCATTATTTGTTTCAGAAAACCATGTTGCCTTCAGTGGAGACCTGGCTTTAGTCTTACATTTTGGAGAAAACGTGTTCTACAAACAACTCAGATAATGAGATAAGGAAAATGTTGTGAATTCCATAGGAAAAATAACAATTACAAAATAGTACGTGGAGATTCGAGCAATTTGTGGAATGAAACAAAACCAGTAGTCATTGGGATATTCCAGGCAATTGGTATCAGAAAAAATCGTGGTCAACAAGAGGAGAAATTTGGATAAAACTGGTTAAAAAACACGACGGCCATCTTGTATAAAACGGCCAAAGGCCCAAGTGGGCTTATCGTGTTGTCATTAACACCATGAGTGGGAAAGCAATTAATAAACTTTTATGAATGAACGCCAGATTCCCGCACGGCGATCGTAGAAAACGCTCGGGAGAAATGTCAACAATCGGCAAAAGCGGGGAATTAGGGAGCGCCAGGATCGTTAAAAACAGGTTGTTTTATTATGCGTGGATTGTATACTACGTTTCCTCGTCCTTTTCCTAACCTTCACACTGTGGACAATGCGTACTAAACCCTTGTCCTGCCGGGCACCACATGAGGTCAGGATAGGCGATGAGGGCGCCACCTACCAAAGCAGCGCCATCTTTATATCAAGAGCCGAAATGGAGACAAAAGTTATTCTTAAAACTTTGAAAATGTCATCAATGGCCCACTATTTAAAATCTTTAAGTGTGAAAATTCTGTTAATGGGGTTAAATAGTTAGATTTTAACTTACGATCATGTTCTGATGGAAATCCATATAATAAATCGAGACCCGTAACACATATAACAAAATGTGAAATTCGGAAAAGGAAGAGAATATTGTGTTTGAATCAAGTCAACTGTTTTCGTCTTCATTGGCAATTATTTAAACTTTTTACAATTTTTTTTAAGAGCTGAGGGAAACGCCAAATGGTAGCTAAGCTGCAGCACAGTCCTGCCCTGCAGTGAAGTGACCAGCAATTACATGTATTGTGTAATTGAGGAATTCGAACGTCAACTATTGTACACTGTTTCATATATGTTGCAATTAAATTGTTCACTATCAATCGGAGGATACTGCATAACATGTCATCTCTGGAATTCATATCAGTAAAATACGTTATCACAGAATACATGCAATTGTAGGTCGCTACACTGCAGTACAGCGTTTCCCTCAGTTCTTAAAAAAAAAACATTGTGAAAAGTGTAAATAATTGCCAATGAAGACGAAAACAGTTGATTTCATACAAATAGACCTTTCTCTTACGGGTTATTATTTGGATTTCCTTGCCAGTTAAAATCTAACAATATCAGTGGATATAGCACACATGACTTCTTATTTAACCCCATAAAGAGGGATCACAACCCTATCCTTTTCAATGGGTCGTGTTTGCAAAGATACTCACAGTTGAATGAGGGAAGTTTGGGTGGAATTGAGAATTTTTTGGGGTAGATTGATGGATCAGCAAGGGGCTCCGCTTATCGTTTTTCACTTTGAAATAGTACATTTTTAAAAAAATGAATATAAAAGTTTGAAAAATGTCCATTATTCTACACACGCTGCCAGCATGAGATAGGCAAGTTATGAGTGCAAAAATTCAAATAATAATTTAATTAAAAAAATCTACTATTTTAAAATGAAAAATGACAATAAATTGCTGATTTATTAAGTTATTTTAAACAATTTTTATTTTGATTTAATCTTTTTTTGTTTGACTGTGTCTTCGCAAATAGAAAAAGAAAGGGATAGGGTTGTAATCCCCCTTAATAGAATTTTCATAACTAGATGATTTAAAAAACAGGGGGTGGAGAATAATTCTGGTCCACCCTGTATAAATTCGATCATAATGCCTAATTTTCCAATTATGATTGAATGGCAGATTGATCAGTTAACAACCATTTTTCCCTCGATTCCCAATATTTGCCAGCGTTTAGCAATGGCGTCACTTTCGCATCATGGATGTTGAATTTCGTGACTGGCTACCGAATCCACTTGTGCCAATTAGTTGAAATGAAACACGGCAACGTACCAGTTGGAGGTTACGGGAAAGGAGCAAAAAAATTGTGCCAATAAAGTTTCAACACTCGCTACCAGATTAGCTCAAACTAGAACAAAGCCACTTGCCATTTGACAGATAAAACAAGCAGGTGAAGGAATAGAGCGCGAACGACGTTCGGTTGACCCCACGGAGGTTGTGACCTGGGGAGGGCGACGCACCGCACATATCGGGACGATAAAACGTGCTCACGATTCCGGGACAAATTCACCACAACTGGACGACATCACGTGGCTTATCACTCGCCGAGAGGGCAAAATTGGTTACGATAACTATATACATAATAGACCAGTCACGTGATGTCATATGTTACGAATTCTGCAAAAGGAACATTCGCCAGAATCCAGTTCAAAAAGGACGTCCTTAAAGGGGGAGGGGGTCTCCTGGCATGTGGACAGGGAGAGGAAGCCATTGTGGATGTCCACTAACGATGACATTTTTTAGTTCTTGGATTTTCTGTTTAATTAAGGTCAGTGAAAGGGGAAATGGACACCGGAAGAAATGTGTTCCCAGTCCCAAACGTACTTAAAATTTTTAAAACCTGGAAAAGTCGGGAATTATGGGTTACTTTGTGTTAAACACCAATTTTATTCTGGAATTTCCCTTCGAGGTCAGAAAATTTAGGTTCATCAGAAAAATCTGGAAAAATGTCGTGGAATTGTATGTTCCAAAAAAACTTCTGGACACCCTACTTTTGACAAAAAAATGTAAGGAGGTCTATTAGGGGTTGCGGGAGGGTTTGGGCTAAAATGGACACCAAAAAGAATTTCGAGGACGTCCTTTTTGAATGGTCCCTTAGCTTGACACCAGAAGCCATGTTTGCCAAAGGTCTTCCATGACAGTAATTTTAAGAGTGATTCTCAAAAATATGATTTCTCAAAAAAAAAAAAAAATAACTTAAATGAATGAGAGTGGAATTTTCCTACTGATATTTCTCAGTTGCCACAAGATCAACCAATCAGCAGAAAATAGATTGATTAAAAATTAAGACTGGGAAGATATCTACAAACAAAAAAAATGGATTCACTTTTTCAACAAGGATACGCAATCTCAGCGAAGCTGGTTTTGCGGCGGTTATCGATGCTAGGCGCATTTTCACGAGTATTTACCTTTAAATAAGAGGTTAAAAGTAGTGGGAGTGGGGGGTGAATATCCCTAAACCTAAACTACAACTAAACCTGCAACAGACAAACGACATTTCCCGCAATACAATCCACACTCAGCCGTTTGAAAAGTCCAGAGGTTGATTGCACCTGTCGTTGTCTGATAACGGACCGTTAAATCTCTCTTGCACTTGCTTAATGTCACTCGTTAAAATTACCAATCTTCAAGAGGATGATGAAGTAATTATCAGCTGTAGATTGATATTACATGTACAAAGATAAATCTTTTTCAAATTATTATTTTTTGAAGTTATTTTAAGACATTTTTTTAAACTAGAACATAGTCATTAACATATTTTTATAAGTGTGCTTAAATTGTATCATTTTTTTAAAAATGGTACAAACTGGTTCAGAATTCGACGATCAAGTAAAACTTTGAAAAATTCCCCCAAACATGTTAATGAAAACATTTTTCAAAAAAACAAGTACAAATTCGTTAAAATTGTTTCAGATTCCGTAAAAGTACAGATGACGCTTAGTATTCAACATTGGAGAAAAACTGCGAAAAAGCCAAAAATACATCAAACCTTTCGAAAAAGCTAACAATACGACAATCCTTTCGAAAAAAAATCTTTTAAAATTTCTGAAAATTGCTAAAAATTCATGGCAATAATGCAAACTGCTCCTAATATTCCCACAGCAGCTGCTCCACCGCGACTTCCAAGATGGCCTCCGTGAGGCGTAAGATGGCCACCGGTCGCCCTATTTCAAGCTCGAGGACGTGATCGATGACGCTCCGGCTGCCGATTGGCTGAGAATCCCTTGGCAACAGCCGATCTAGCCAATGGCAGACTCTGCATTTGAACGTGACTACCTCCATAGCCCCCATTGCATCGTGGAGTAGGCCTAATTTCCCTGGTTCAATTAGAGCTGCTGCTGCTTCCCTCCCTCGTCCCTAAAAAAAATCATAAAGCATCGCCGCTTGGCGGTTATGAGATATAGCCTGTCAAGATAGCCGGCTTACTCAGCTGATTTCCGAGGGGCTGGGCGGAGAACACTTTTCTTCAGCTTTTTTTTTTGGTTGGGAGGGGTCAGCTACTTTCATCTCTCTTCCTCGGGGATCATTCAAAAAAGACGTTCTCGAAATAAGTGAAAAAAGCTCTCCCCTACAAACCTCCGTAGATTTTCGAAATTTAGACACTTAGGGGCCATTCAAAAAGGACGTCCCCGAAATTCCTTCAAAAATTGACCCTCCTCCTTAACCCCTGTCCAAATGGTGTTCATTTTAGCCTATCCCCCACCCCTCATAGACGTCCTAATTTATTTTTTTATTTTGAAAAGTAGGGTGTCCAGAAAACGTGTTGAAACATAAAAGGTACATCTTATAAATTTCTAAGCAAACCGCCTCGCTACCAATTCCACGACATTTTTTTCTAGATTTTACTAATTAATCGAAATTTCCTGACCTCCAAGGGAAATTCCAGAATATAATTGATGATTAACACAAAGTTAAAAATTCCGACTAATCCTTAAAAAATACCGAGTTTTCCGAGGTTTTAAAAATTCAAGTACATTTGGGACTGGCAGGGGACATTTTTCTTCCGGTGTCCATTTCCCCTTTCACCGATATTTAAAACTCAATTAAACAGTAAAATGCAAAAACAGAAAATATCATCATTTGTGGTCGTCCATAAAGGTTACACCCTCCCTAGAAACTGTCCACATGCCAGACCACCCCACCCCCTCCATTTCATTTTGAATGGCCCCTAACCAGACAGGGAAAATACCCTTCGATATAGGAATGGTCACGCAATTAATTTTAACCGATTAAAAAACGAGGTCGTAGAAGATAGCGCAAGTCTCACAAGCCGATTTGTTTTTTAAATCGATTAAAATTAATTCCTGTTATATATCATTAATGGCAAAAAAAAAGTAAATTTCAGATGTCAAATTACACTGATTACAAAGTTACTAAGAAATAGAGGTGTTCTAAAGCTCCCATTCCCAATTATAAATGTTTCTATTGCCTTATCGTGGTTACCTCCACAAGGACCATCAAAACCTGTGTCAAAATTCCGAAAATTAGTTATCAAATAATGCAGTTTGTTTATTTGATGACCCCCACAAGAAAAAAAAAAAAAAAAAAAAAAAAAAAAAAAAAAAAAAAAAAAAAAAAAACTATTTTTCCATAAATGTTTGAATTCTTACTCACAATAAAAGATAAAACATTTTTAGTATAAACACGTATTTTGATATCAGATAAGTAGATTGTCCTATATATTTTAAACAAATAATGTACTCATCGATTTAGTAGCCTATTATGTGTCGATACATAAAATAGCATCATTCAACAGAATGCATCACAAAAATGCAACTGATTACATAAATTGCATTAAAGTACATATTTGACGTGCAACACATTAAATGATGTAAACTTACACGAAACTATTAAGGGAACTATTTCAGAGTCGGTTTATATAACCGACCGATTTTAGAATGATGCAGTGCTCCTAAATATGACCTATAAATTCCCTAGACCCCAAAATCCCTAAAAATCGCCTACTGCAATGCTTGACTTGTATATCAAAAGTTTAAAATATTAAGTTTCAAAAATTTCATGTTACCAAAAATCTAACAAGCAAACCAACATTTATAATATCTCAGATTACACAATTTCAACAGAGATAAGTTATATAACGACCAAATATTTATTTAGTTTTTGGCACTTGTTTCAACAAATACAAAGTTTCAGTGACTTTTGAAAACTTGAATATTGGACCTTTTCAGAATTTGCTCCAAAAAAGCATCCATTTTAGTAGTTTTTATACACAAGTTTTCAGCTGATTTTCAGAAAATTTTCTTAATTTCAGCTATTATGGAACAATTTTAAAATTTTAAAATTTTTGTTTTTTGGAGCATTTGCTCTTAAAGGGCGTCACATTTTGATGCTAAGCTTCGATCTCCCCCGATAACATATGGTTTAACACCTCGCCCAAACATCCCATAAAACCATTATCTCGGTAATCCGAAGGTTTACCAAAGGTGTCATTCGCCAGCTGTCATAAACCTAATTTTCGCTAAATTAAATTGCAATAAAAATGGTGTCATGCCCAATTATTCGTCGATTAAGAGAAATTTAAAATTTCAGCCAAAATGGGATGTTTTAATAGACAGCACCACATTGGAATGTTCCATATTTAAGAAACACAAAATTTTCGATGGCATCATGAAACATTTTCGAAAAAACCCCACAGAATATGGCTAAGAATTTACTTAGGAGGAAAGGTTAGGGAAATTCCCTTTTTCCAGCAGTAACAGTATTTCAGATGCGACCCTGACAAACCCTCCAAGTTTATCACTTAATTAGTCAATTGCTCGGTAAAGTGTAATCGACATCAAATTACAATGCATTATCAGCTGGGACTACTAATTGGCGCCAAACATGACCAAATTACCACTGTTTCGATAAGCAGAGCCTGACAAGGACGTGCAATTATTTGAAAAAAAGGAAAATTCCCCAGCAATTTAAAAACTACAACTATGCTAATTTACGACAACGGTAAAAATCGCAATTTGATCAAATGCATTCACATATCTGAAGTTTTAACATTTGCTTCTTTAACCAGAACACAACTTTGTATTACACACCAATTTTATGCTGGAATTTTCCTTCCAGGTCAGGAAATTTCGGTTAGTCAAAAAAATCTGGAAAAATGTCGTGGAATTGGCAGTGAGACGGGTGCTTGAAAATTTATAAGATGGGCTTTTGTATGTTCCAACAAATTTTTTGGACACCCTACTATTAAAAACAAAATTAAGGACGTCTATAAGGGGAAGGGGACTAGGTAAAACGGACACCTTGTGGAAAGGGGGTAGGACTAATTTTTGAAGAGATTTCAGGGACGTCATTTTTGAATTGCCCCTAATAAGCATCTCTGAAATATAATCACATAATGGGAATTTTGTGTTAAGAAGTTTAATATTTGCGCTAATGTTACTTTTTATCCAAAAGCATACTTTATTAATTACATTATGCTATTTATGTAAAATATATTATGATAATTAAATAAGCAGTTTGTATAAAAACAACTATTAAATTAAAAAATTACCTTCGTTATTAAAATACTTAGGTAAAACGATATATGATAATAAAACAGATATTCAATCTCCATCAGATGGGAATTAATTAAACAGTAAATTAAAACCTGCGAAAAAATAATGAACTCTGTTTTCAACCAAATGCGCTTTCATAAACATATATCAAAATTAAATAAATGTTAGTGAAATCTTGTAAACTGAGAAGCCATAAATAATGCCTTGTCAGGTTTTTATGTATTTCTATAACACGATTACATTAAATTACTGTGATAAAACTAGCAGTCGAGGAGTTGTAAATCATACATGATTTTACATACTTCATATAATAAATATCAAACATGATATGACGATTTCTGAAAATATTTTCTGAACTTTCATTTGTCAGAATTCTGAATATTTTGCATAAATCCGTACATTAACGCCCCATGAACCGTAGCTTAAGGGGCTTATAACATAATTCTACCATTTTGTTCAAATGGTCCTATTATATTACCCAGTGGTGCCATTAAATTGAATGCACTGTAATTTCTCGAAGATTTATGACATTGTGAAAATCATGCATTAATTAAAATCGCCCATTTTTTTAAACTTTGGCGATTTTTTATGAAAAATTTCAGCACATTTACAGTCAAATTAGGTTTCTAATCGAGATATTATCTTAATTTTTCCTAAGAACCAGTTGGGATTTTCCCTTTTCCTCCATTCCCTCCTCCCCAGCATGCGTTTCATTGGGTATTCCAATCACACCCCCGGCCGTCCATTGGTCCTTCACTGTCCTCGTATCGGGTTCAAGGCAATCCGCATGCGCGTTGTACATAACCACGTGTCGTCAGATGACGTAATAACGACAGCCGGTTGAACCGGGCGTCGTAAATTAGAATGTTTGGCACACCACATGTTCAGCTTAAAAACAGGTTTAGTTCCCATAATGGGACCATTTGACCATGACCATTAGGACCAGCCGCTAATTAGGGGCCAAAAAAGACAAGAAAGGGCCATTCAAAAAAACGCACCCGAAATTCCATCGAAAACTGACCCCCCACCCCTTTTGAGGACGTTCTTTTTGAATGGCCCTCAACAGCAATGTTTTGTTAAAGAGGATAGTTTTCACTAACTTTTAATCTCCTGTTAGGACCCTAATTTATCCTAATATACTATGGTATCAAACAAGGGATCCATCGTTCAATCAACTGCCTTATGGCGGACGTTGACGTTAGATGGCGCCTCTATCGTGGGCAAAAGGATTTCAGCCTTAATCCGCTGCCAATCCAGATTCATTTTGCCAGGCATTAATGCAGTTTAGAAGGTCGTCTAGAATCCTCATCTTGGCATGCCTCTCCTCCCGCGCGATTAGCACTCTCCAGACAACTGTTACGCCATCCTCAGATTTCTCCCACCTCCCTCACCTTCGCGAAAACGCTTGCTTCAGCGCGAAAGTGGCACGCGGGGCCACAGGATCCTTGATTCGGTGGAAAATCTCCAAAAAAGTTAATTATAGACCTTTCAATTTCCTCGGATTCCCAATGTTTCCAATTCCGCGAGCAAAACTCCAAAAGGGGTCAAACCGAGTGTAAAGAAATTCCTAAAAGATTCGCCACTCGGAATCCCGATGATTTAGCAGTGATTAAACGAAGATTCAGTGGGATTCAAACGCACTTCAAAATGTTGAGATTCATGAATTAATCAAAAACACCTTCTATGAGTTTATGTAGATAGCCATTAGATAGATTCCTAAAGATGTACAGGGTGGCCACAAAAAAAGCTGGAACCTTTTTCAAAAATTCGTAATTTTTTTTGTTTTTTAATCAAAGTAAATCCAATTTTGCACAAATATAGTCAACAAATGTACGAACAAAACAGCTATTTCAATTTGTACTCTTTAAGTGTCCTCCCTTCTCTGCAACCCATTTTTTGTGGCCACCCTGTACATGTATTTCTAAATATGTACTGGGACTCACACAATAGGGCTTCAATACGCTAAGTATATATTTATGAAGCCCACGTTTGAAATTATAAGATGAATTAAGTGAATTCAGAAGGTAGGCAACACACTCTACATTTTCACCATCAAATAGCAGAATAATCTCAGAGTTGCGCGGAACGCTTCATAGATGGCTCTGGGATCGCTATGTACCTGATTGCGTAAAAATACATAGAAAGTAGAATAAATACTCACAGTGAGGGCACAGCACTGGTGTCAAGAAGTACGCTGGGGCAAATCTGTGGGGGCGCATTTCGGCATAAGCTGCAAATATAGAAAAATGACATAAAATTGTTAATAAATCAGAAGAGTTAGGGTTCATGAATGCAAAGCACAACGTGTAAAGGACATTGAAATTCCCATTGAGTTTAGCTACGTTCCAGAATAACTAAACTGGATAAAATCGGTAAATACCCAGCTCAAAACAAGGTGTAAAGCCACGTGAAAGCCCGCATAAGGTGCATTAATTAGGATTCATGAATAAATGAGGGATTGCGGAATCTCGGAATTCCTCGCGGTCGATGGGATCCACGCGTGACAGGCACGCATTTTTCAGCCGTCATGAATATGCATGAAAATCACGGCTTGAATCCCTCAGTAACAAGCAGGGGCGAAGGACTTTCGTCAATGGAAATCAATGCTTCCGATTCAAATCGCCTCCCCTGGTGAGACCGGCTTTTTGGCACCAGGTGGCGCGGATCCCGGATCGTTAAGGAATTTACGAGCGTGGTTCGGGGCCAAGCGCACGAGACCACTGCATTCCTCGCGCGTTCTGAAGATGAACACGCGCTCAGAGACACGTGACCATTGGAATGTGCGCATCTTCGGTGTTCTAGAACTAAACACGAGTTCGAAACCGCTACACCACTGGAATGTGTATTTGAGATCGTGGCCTCAATTCGGCCATTTGCAAGTAAACGTTTCAAAGTTTCTGAAACCATGATCTATCTATTACCTGACATTTTAATGATGACAGCAGCTTTTTATTCTCTTCTGCTAATTAACTATTCTGATACCTGTATCAAATTGTATATGTAAATTGGAAATGCAACTTTATTTATGAGGGATAAATGTCCTCGGATGATGACTTTTGACTCAGAAAAATTGATGAGTTTGTCTTAATTTGTTAATAATTAAGTTAAATGAATTTCCTTTGACTTGACACTTTTACATGATGTTAAGAACACTTCAATAAATTAATGGTAAAAGAATTTTTAAGTTTCATGATGTAGTTTTTATTTTATAGCTATAAACATCTGAAAGTATTGTGCTTGCATAAAAGTCCACCTACTAACGACACGGCGCCACCTTGTGCGAGTAGGTGTCCCTAATTCAAATTTTAGTGCGAGTTGACAGACCAGGGAGATGGTCAGCAAGCTAACATACATGAGGCGGATGCTACTGATGAGCAAGGAGCTCCCAGCATGGCAGGTGTGTGAGCTGCTACGTGGCCAAGGATGGAAGATTAAGTGGCTAAGGCGAGTCAAGAGTTTTGGGGTCAAGTTAGGCCTGGACACCTCCGTAAATGGACAGTGGGCCAAATCGGATAACAGGATAAAACGACTAGTCCAGAC
>JAQGBW010002596.1:0-19188 GCA_034698625.1 Julus scanicus
TAATAACCCTTCCAAACTAATAACCCCTCCAAACTAATAACCCCTCCGAACTAATAACCCCTCCAAACCAATAACACCTCCAAACTAATAACTTTTCCAAACTAATAACCCCTAAAAACTAATAACCCCTCCAAACTAATAACCCCTTTAAACCAATAACACCTCCAAACTAATAACCTCTCCAAACTATTTACCCCTCCAAACAAATTACCCCTTCAAACTAATAACCCCTTTAAACTAATAACCCCTCCAAACCAATAGCACCTCAAAACTAATTACCCCTTCAAACTAATAACCCCCAAGAGGAAAAATCCATATATGGATATCCATATTAGGGAGAATTGGTTAAGGATATCCATATTAGGGAGAATTAGTTATGGATATCCATCCCCAGAGGAAAAATCCATATATGGATATCCATACGTATGGAGAATTGGTTATTTATATCCATATTCTGCAGAATATATATAATAACCCTTCCAAACTAATAACCCCTTCAAACTAATAACCCCTCCAAACCAATAACACCTCCAAACTAATTACCCCTCCAAACTTATAACCCCTAAAAACTAATAACCCCTCTAAACTTATAACCCTTCCAAACCAATAACACCTCAAAACTAATTAACCCTCCAAACTAATTACCCCTCCAAACTAATTGCCCCTCCAAACTAATTACCCTTCTAAACTAATTATCCCTCCAAACTAATTATCCCTTCAAACTAATAACCCTTCCAAACTAATAACCCCTCTAAACTAATAACCCCTCCAAACCAATAACACATACCTCTAAACTAATTACCTCTCTAAACTAATTACCCCTCCAAACTAATTACCCCTCTAAACTAAAAACTCCTCCAAACTAATAACCCCTCCAAACTAAAAAAACCCTTTAATATAATTAACCCCTCTAATCACATTCAGATCACATAATAGTTAATAAATATGAGCATTTATAATCTTAATGGTAAGATATATATAATGTCCCAGTATTAGCTAATCATAACTCCCTTTTCTAATGCTTCACTTTCAAGTAGTACGGGTGGCCCAGTGGGTAAAAGCGTTAAGCTAGTGTTAAAAAGTTTCCAGGTTTGATTCCCCTTGTGAACTATTTTTTTAAAAATATATATTCTCCATACGTATGGATATCCATACATATGGATATCCATAACCAATTCTCCAAACGTATGGATATCCATAACTAATTCTCCATACGTATGGATATCCCTATATGGATTTTTCCTCTGGGGTCAGCTCATCGTGCCACTTGGTGAATATGGATAGTAGAGCATTGGTTGGCCACTGCATTCATGCAGTGAGTTGGGCTTCCGCATTATATACCAGCGATATGGTAGACCAGTCATCAGCAGGGATATTAATTATATTAGAAGGTAAATAGGGTATTAGGTTTGATGGAGTGTGGAGTGATGTAGGGTAGGGGATGTGATCGCTTCTTAGTAAGGGTTATGGAAGGAATAGTACAAGTAAAAAAAGATGGTGCCAATCGTATGGTCTGATGAGGCATAAGAGGCAGGGTTTTTGGGGTGTTATGTGGATGTAGCTATGATAGAGCATGCGTTATAAAAGAGTTAATACAAAGTTCGATGTAGAATTTTTTAAGAAAAAATGGTATATTTAGGTTGAGATATGGTTGCAGTTAGTGTGGTTGGGGGTTAAGATATTTGTATGGGCGAGCGGAGGCTATGATTTTATCTGCAATGGATGAATTGAACCATATTAGTGCTGCCGCCATTGATTTTTTAAGATCTTTAACTGCCTCAGGTAAGTAGTCAGAAAGAAGGGTGTCGGGGTTTGTGTTTTGTATGGTGTGTTGGATTTGACTGTAGAAGTGTTTTAATAGGTTGTATTTACTCGGGGGGTGAGGAATGATCAAGCCATGTAAGGAAAAGCCTGTGAGATAGTGGACTGTTATGGCGAGGGAATTTGGCTGCCACCTCCTAGAGGCCAAAGGTGAGAGAAAGTAGTGTTAGGTTAGTTGGGATTGCCCCCGTCTCATCTATATTAAGTCCGAATACCCTTTGCAATGAATTATGCTTGAAATTGAGAATGATTTTAATTTAATAATAGAAAAATGTAATTTTTACCACAGAAAATCGTGTTTTTGCTTTAGAAATTAAAAAACTTGAGAATTATTTATAAATCTAAAACTTAGCAGCCTTAACATTTTTAATCTTTTTTACGCTTGTATAGAAAAATATATAAGGATATCAAACTGGCCAAAAATTCTGAAATCTTGAACTGACGATCACTTTAAAACTCTGGGTTGTTTTTGCATGAAATTCCTCAATTTCCTTACATGCTGTTATTAGTTTATACGAAAAAATATAAAAATCAAAGACCAAGGCATACCTGAAACTATTCCTAAGCAAATTAACTTATTTTTCAGCAAATGTGATAATAAAGCATATCACTGTACATATCTGTAGATAGATTAGCAAATGCTAGGACTATCCATTGCGTCCTTTGTTAAAATGGGACTAAGTTTGGCCTAAGCCTCAAATACGACACCAAACAATTAAAAAGCACTTAAATGGGAAAACCTAATTCTCAAACAAAGTGGATCAATAGACAGAATGTTTTGCAAACTTTGAGACTCAATTAGGCAAATGCTAATTAGGTCAAAATAGCGTAAACTGTCCCATTGACGTCACAAACGAAAATGCCAACCTCTAATGCTTGTGGTCGACTTAGATCACATGGAATCCCTTCAAACATATATAAAGGGCTCCCAATTAAACTGTAGATAGACAGACAAAGAGAGAAGGAGAGATAGCCAAATACTATCTCCCCATGATATTCTTAGCCACAGAGCTTGCGCCTGTTAAACTTAGTAAAACTTGTCACTGTCTTTGCAATAAATAATACTAAAGAATTAAAACCAATGAATTGGGCTATCTTTTACTTCCAGTTAAGTTAACACTTATACAAGACTTGCAGTATAAGTCCTGGTCCTATCACTCTCCAAGGTCTACTTCCCTTGTGCTACCTCCTACGTATGGTATCAAAGCATTTCGGCCTTAAGAAAGCTGAAGCTCCCATAGGACTTAGAATAAGTAGTCTGCTCAATAATACAGTTTGCAACAACTATCAAAATGAGGGCAATGCAAAGTTTTAACAACGTAACTATTCACAGCCTATTTATAAGTATGTCACATGACAAATGCATAGGAAATGATAAAGAAGGGCTCATGCCTGGTTCACAATGGAGCGACCGGCGTCAAAAGTTGAGCGTCGCGCGATCTGCGCATGCGCGTCACGTGGGCTTCTGACGCGTTTATGACGTTTCAAGTAATAAAAAGCGCAGTAGTAATAATATTCTAAGCAAATTTTTAAGTTCAAAAACTTACCAGAATGTCCCACAATTCGATATATTACAGAATATGGCGAAGACCAGTGTCGTGCCGCTCCGTTGCGAATCGGTCAGCGCCCGACGCCGAGATAGTGACGTATTTTCCCTAAAAATTAAGCTCCGCTTCGACCGACGGACGACGTCGGTCGAGGCATTGTGAACCAGGCATTAATCTTTTCAAACTTGTTTTTAATTTTAAAAAAATGTACAATTTTAAAGTGAAAAATGACACTCAATTTCCCTTGCTGATTTATCAAGCTATTTTAAACATTTTTATTTTTATTTAATCTCTTTTTGTTTGGCTGTGAATGTGTTTTCAAATTTCACCCATTGAAAGGGATAGGGTTGTGATCTACCTCAAGAAGGTGACCCCATTACAGGCTTAAGTTTCTTAACTGATAAACAGCTCTCTTTAATTGTTTACGCCAGTGCAGTGTCACCTTTAATTGCATATCAAAGCAAACATTAACTACACATCTCCATTCCAAGTAATGAAGTACATATTTCAAAATAAGTAACAAAAACAATTTTTTAATTCTTTCCATAAAACGATTAAGCTTGATTGAAGCTCGCCCACTTCTTTTTGTGTACAGGGTTGGATGTGCTGCCACTTCCAGAGGTGATTTTGCTGAAACATCTGACTTCTGGAGCTGGTTAAAATTCCACTAACTTTTTGCCTCTACCTCTGTTGAGTGGCCGATGATTTTCCTTTGCTGATTATTGTAGACTGATTATGTTGGCTGATTATGGCTAGATGTAAGGTGCTTGAATCCCCAGTATTTAGTAAATAATGAAAACTTGGATGCTAGCAGAGGTCCAAAGTGTATACCGTTGTTGCTGACTATCACTTCAGGTGTGCTGTGTGATGATCCCCATGTGATCCCCCGAATAGAATGTCCCGCGCATTAGAAGAAAGAATGCCCCGCGCATGTAAGGGACGATAATAAATGCCAAAGAATGTGACCGGCCGAGAAATGTAATTTGCATATGCAATATGTAAATTTGTAGAAGCGTCTAGAACATTGTGTAATCTAGCGCCCAGGTTCGCCACCAGGTGTGGAAAAGTATATAAAGCGAACCTGGGGCTAGAAAGGAGGTCTTTGAGTTGTTGGGGTCAGATCGGAGTGATCTGCCACCTGCTTTTGTTTGGTATGTTTTTATAAAGTCCTGGAGTTACAGGCAACCGTGTAACGCGCCTTATACTTTTGATACGTTTTTTGTTTGAGAATTAAATAGTTTATTTCCTAAAAGTCCCTTCGTGTTCTTTGGTTTCGCGGTTCACCTGGAACTACGCCCTTACATGGTGGAAGAGCGGGTTTTTTCTTCAAAGATTGTGGCGATCCCGGAACCTGGAGACTTTTTTGTTCCGGAATTGATTATCGATCGACAACGCGTTGGGTATGGAAGATAGACAATATACCATCCATACGCAGGCGTTTACTAACGCTAATAAAGGGAATACCTCGGTGGCCCCGGATCAGACATTGGGACCAGGCGGATTAGTGCAGCATTCTACGCCAATTTTCGATCACGTAAGAACTTTTGAAATGGATCCAGCAATGAAATGGCAAATGGCCTTACAAGCGTGGGGTGGATCAGAACAGGAGTTACTGACTCACGCAAATCGACTAAATTTTGGCCATTATATGGGTCAACCTGGTGACACAAGAACAGCACAAGAGCCAGAGGTTGCTATTGAGATGCCTAAGGATGCTGTTCTTGGAGAGAAGTGCCAACATCAACAACCGGCTACTCCAACTTCGGTGGTTGTTAATATGCGACCGGCAACCCTAATGTACGATGGGATAGCGGATGTGGAAAAGTTCCTCAATACCTTTGAGGGAATTATGCGTGCAGAGGGCTTGCCGCATTAGGCCTATGCATTCCAGCTGAGGGGACACCTGTCGGGACAGGCAGCAACGTGGTTCGATACAAGAAGCTATGAGTTGTTGGGCTTGACGTGGCCTCAGCTGGTACTTCAATTAAAACTGTTTTTCGGTTCGACAGCGTTCAGTCCGAAGTTATGGCGAGAATACATCTCGAAAAAGCAAGGGCCGAATGAATCTGTGCGCAGTTATTTTATTGACATGTCGGCTAGAGCACATTCATTGAATCCAGCCACTCCAGCGGTGGACACACTTCGAGTGGTGTTAACGGGACTTTTGCCTTGTTATCAGATGGCCTTGGGCGATAGGCAATTCTCTACCTTGGACGAGTTGTGGTTGGCACTCATAAAGATAGAGAGTTCGTGCGTGTTCAATAGACCAGCGTCCACGGGAGTCCCAGGAATAGCACCACAAGTGGGGCCGGCTGGATTTTTTCAAGGATATCAACCGCCAGGATATCCCCCTGGATATCCTCAGGGATTTATGCCAGGAGGACTGCCCACTGGATACCCCCAGGGGTTTATGGCGGCGCCACCACCTGGGTTTCAGCCAGGATACCCATGGGTTTTTCAGCCTGGAATGTCGCCACCGTTGCCGGCAATTGGACCACCGGAGGCTCCAAGGAAGAAGCAAATGTTGGCGGAAATGGCCTGTTGGGGCTGTACGGAATTGGGGCATATTCGTAGGAATTGTCCTAAAGATAAAAAACCGTCATGGAATTCGGTGGCAACGGTGAATGATATTGCTACAGTGGAAAAAGTGGATTTTCCCGTATCAATGAAAAATAAAGAAGGGGCACCGAGTGATTATCCACCAAAGGTGTTGAATCCGGAATCAGCATTGGATAATTGGTCAGCATCTCCAACGGTCTTAATGCATATTGGAGATCGCACCGCGACGGTGACAGTGGACACCGGAGCGGTGTTGTCGGTGTTGTCAGAGGATTATTTGTTACATTTCGGCCTGAGATTGTTGGCTGCAAGACCATTGCGAAGTCTATATGACGTTTCCCAGAATGACATTAAATTTATGGGAGAGACGGAAGCTATTATCCGCGTGGGCGGACGGCAGTGTTTGCATAGATTTAGAGTGTTACAATATCCCAAGCAGGTTGCTTTATTGGGATGGGACTTTTGCAATTGCATCGGACTGTAATCTTGCCAAGATCAAGTGCGTTCTGCTACCAAGATGCCCCCCTGGAGCAATTTCCGTTTGCACATGTGGGCGCGGAATGGAGACAATCAAAGAAACAAGAGTCACCTGAAGTGGCCCCAAAAGGTAAAGTGGACGATCAAGAAGAAAAGTTACGAGAACAGTTGCCAATTAGATTGTTGCAACCAATAACCTTACCCCCGTGTTCCGAATCTGCTGTGATGTGTATGTTGCCAATTGAAGCCTGTAAAGGTGACCTTATGCTTATTGAGGCGCTTTCCCTGGAAGATACTTCTGCGCGTGCGGCGCGAGGAGTCATGTCCGTAACAGAAAATCGTTGTTGTCTTTTTCAGATAGCTAACTTGACTGCCGAAGCATTGTCATTGGAGGAGGGCATGGTGATTGCATCTGGTTCAGTGATTGAGAAACCGGGGTCGGTGACAGTTCTGGGAGAGGTGAGCATGAGAGCGGATGGAGCAGGAAGAGGTGTCAGCAGACGATGCGTTGATGGGTTCCTTAAATTTAGGGCCCACATTGTCTGACAGGCAGCGTAAAGAGTTGCGTTATTTGTTATGTAATTTCCGCAGGGCATTTGCACTGTCTGTCCAGGAACTGGGCTTAAGTAATTTGCCTCCACATTGTGTTGATACGGGGGATAATCCCCCCGTGTACATTCCCCCGAAGCGATCATCACCAAAGGTACACCAAATTGTCAAACAGGAACTAACTGAAATGTTGGAACAGGAGGTTGTTACCCCTAGTAAAAGTCAGTATTCTAGCCCAGTGGTTTAGGTAAAGAAACGGGATGGCTCGGTTAGATTTTGTGTAGATTATAGAAAATTAAACCAAAATACAATAGTGGACAGTTACCCACTCCCACGAATTGATGATGCATTAGATGCTATGCAGGGGTCGGCTTGGTTTGCAACCCTTGATATGATGTCGGGATATTGGCAGGTCCCTATGAGCTCAAGGGATCAGGAGAAAACGGCGTTTTCGTGCTCCGAGAGACATTTTGAATTTACACAAATGCCCTTTGGGCTATGCAATGCCCCAGCTACGATGCAGCGGGGATTAGATCAGGTGTTTTTGCAATTAAAGTGGGAGTCGTGCCTGGTTTATCTGGACGATATCATTGTATTTGCCCCGACATTTCCAGTGTTTTTAAGGCGGTTGACGTCCGTGTTCGAGTTACTGGTGCAACATAATATTTGGTTGAAACCAGCAAAGTGTTTTTTTGGATATGAACAGGTCCGATATTTGGGCCACGTGGTGAGTGCCCAAGGGGTGGCCACTGATCCAGATAAAATAGTGGCAGTAAGGGAATTCCCGCGGCCAAAGACGAGGAAGGCCGTTAAAAGCTTCCTCGGACTGTGTGGATATTATAGACGATTAGTGAAGAATTTTGCAATAATTGCTCGGCCTCTCATTAATTTAACTAAGGAAAATATGCCATTTGTTTGGTCGCCATTGTGCCAAGATAGTTTTGATCAGTTAAAAGAAGCTTTGTGCACAGCACCTGTTCTGGCTATGTTTGTCTCAGGGGCCCCATTACGATTGCACACGGATGCATCACGTGTGGGATTAGGGGCTATTTTGTATCAAGGAGAACAGGCAGAACAGCGGGTTTTTGTTTATGCTAGTCGAACATTGTTGCCAGCAGAAACACGGCATACGGTTACGGAGCTGGAAGCATTGGCAATAGTGTGGGCTGCAGAAAAATTTAGGCATTATTTGTTTCTTAATAAAGTAACGGTCGTTACGGACCATCATGCCCTTTGTTACCTGCGTTCGTTGAAGAACCCCATATAGTCGTCTGGGTCGCTGGGCGGCTAAGATGGAGGAATTCGTTTATGACGTAGAATATAAAAAAAGGCGGCCTGCATGTGGATGTGGACTGCCTAAGTAGATATCCGGTCCCAGAATTAGAAAATAGGCCTCTGGTCGAAGATGATGCATATATTTATTTGCTGCAGACCCAGAGAGATATGGCACAGGAGCAGCAGAGGGACCAATCACTAAGTCCATTACGAGCTAAGGCAAACACGGGGACGGTGGCCCCTAGGGGGTATGTTATATATTAGGGGAAACACTTTATTTTTTTCACCCAGCAGAACCCCCCAGGTTATTGCTAGTAGTGCCAGAACAGTTAAGGAGAGAAATTATCCAACAGTGTCACGACCACCCGTTGGCGGGACACTTTGGGATTACTAAAACATTGGCACTTTTGACGAGAGCTTATTATTGGCCAAAAATAAAATGGTCCGTAAAAGAATTTGTGGGCACTTGTCCCCAGTGTCAAACGAATAAGATACCAAGGGAATTGAAGTCTGGGTTATTACAACCAATTGGGGGGAAGACCGAGCCGTTAAATGAGGCTTTGATTTTGTGGGACCGTTTCCGCCGTCGGCGGGCCAGGTTACGTATTGGCTAGTAGCTGTGGATTACGGCACAAGATTTTGTGTGGCGGCTTCATTTAAGCGAGCTAATGCAAGAGCGATTGAGAAGTTTTTTCTAAACCTGTTTGATAGGTTTGGGGTCCCTAGGCTTCTGATTTCGGATAGCGGTACCCCCCAGTTGAGTAAACGGGCGCAGGAATTCTTTGAACGTCATGGGATACAACACAGGGCGTCCACCCCCTACCACCAACAAGCAGATGAATTGGTGGAGCGGTTGGTGCAAACGTTGTTGGTATCAGTAAGGATATCGGCCCCAGATGGAAAAGGTGAGGGGGGATGGCCCGTGGCTTTGGCGCGGGCGGTGGCGGCATATAACTTCGCCACACAGGCATCCCTGGGTGCATCCCCTTTTAAATTGATGCATGGATTTGTGCCCAGATTGCCAGTCCATAATGTGATGGGAGAGCCCCCAGTAGTGGGTTCGACAATTACAGTTGATCAGCGTCGAAGGGTAGCCCAGGATAAATTGGTTAATGCACAGGCAAAGCAAAAGATTTATTTTGATAAGAAACGCCGTATGGCGACATTTAATGCAGGAGATTAAGTTCTAGTGAGGGATTTAGGCCCTGCGCGGGCAGGGCAGGGAAAATTTTAGGCCCCATATCATGGCCCTTACCAAATATTGGAAAAAGTCTCTGATCTTAACTATGCATTGTGAGATACGAGGAGGGAAACAAGCCCAGTAACAACCTTTCACGTTAGTAACCTGAAACGCTATCAGCTGAGGAGAGCGCCCCAGGTATTGGCAATACAGACGCGTCCTTTCAAAATTGGCACTAAAAACTAGACTCAGTTAGTGCGCGCGGGGATGGTGAATCACCCCTGGCAACAATTACGCAGTGGACTTGGCCGACGCCTGTTGACGCGCAGTTGCCCATGTGCTCCTTTGTTGGCCGCTCGAGCGTTACCTTCACCGGTAAGTAATATTTGGTTTTTGCAATTTTCGGGAAAAAATAAGTCGAAACTAGACCCTTCTTCGGTGAACGGTGTAAAGCACGAGAGGAGGTTGGAAATGCAGCATGATTTTTCAATTAAGCAATGCTTTTTAACTGTTTGCATGACCCTGTTGACATGCGTATATTTCTTTTGTCAAAGTTACCTAGCAATGGCGTATGCGGCTCGTGATACGACTGTGACGATGACAGTTACAATTGATGAGGATGGCCGGCGAAGAACTGTCACAGGAAGTTTGGCAGGGTTGAATTTTGCGCCGGTTGATCGCCAGGCAAATTTTCGGCGTGGATTTTCGGGGCAGCGTGGCGGGCGGCCATTGCCACAACAACAATGCCAAGCGCGCCCGCAAGCACGTGCGCAGTATGGCGGCCAACGATACCCTACGCCTGACCGCCGTAGGCCTTTCAATCGGGGGAATTGGCAGAGCCGTGGACAGCGTAGAAGCTGTCAAAATAATCAGGCATATCAGGGATATGATGATTTTTTGCCAGCAGATTACGTGCCCGGAGAGGATTGGGACCGCGAGATGGAAGAGCGTCCCGAGCCACCAATGCCCCCTAGGGAACGGGCTTTCATTGTAGAACTGCCACCAGAGGGACGCCCAATGCCCCAAAGGGCGATTCGCCATTGGGTCCCTCACCCGCGCCAGGAGCCGGTACGGGGAGGACCGCCCCCAGCGGAATACCAACAGGAGGATTGGAACCGAGAGCTTGCCGAACGGGCTGGTCGCCCTGTGCCACCTTGTCAAGCGCCTTTCATCGTCAACCTGCCACCGGACTTTCGTCAAGTGCCACGTAATTTCGTACTGCATAATCCGTTGCCAGATGTAATTTATTTGGCTATGGCGGCCACGGTGGACCGACGTCGTCGCCGACAACATGCCCGCCAGTTTGAAGACCAGAGAGTGGGCCGCTGGCCAGGGGAACGTGAGTAGGCCGGCAGGCCCCGTTGTATTAAGTGTTTTTGAATATTTGAAGTTCTCGTATCGTTCCATTTGTTTTTTAAAAGAAAGTGCCAAAAGATATAACAGTTGTATACTGCCTTTATATGTTATTTTGTCCAGGGACTGGCCAAATTTAGGGGGAGGATGTGATGATCCCATGTGATCCCCCGAATAGAATGTCCCGCGCATTAGAAGAAAGAATGTCCCGCGCATGTAAGGGACGATAATAAATGCCAAAGAATGTGACCGGCCGAGAAATGTAATTAGCATATGCAATATGTAAATTTGTAGAAGCGTCTAGAACATTGTGTAATCTAGCGCCCAGGTTCGCCACCAGGTGTGGAAAAGTATATAAAGCGAACCTGGGGCTAGAAAGGAGGTCTTTGAGTTGTTGGGGTCAGATCGGAGCGATCTGCCGCCTGCTTTTGTTTTGATATGTTTTTAAAAAGTCCTGGAGTTACAGGCAACCGTGTAACGCGTTTTATACTTTTGATACGTTTTTTGTTTGAGAATTAAATAGTTTATTTCCTAAAAGTCGCTTCGTGTTCTTCGGTTTCGCGGTTCACCTGGAACTACGCCCTTACAGCTGTCTTAAAAACATCTCCTTTTGATGAACAATCACTTTGGATTCTTGTAGCATCTTCAACTGCTTGATTTTGGGATAGTGTGAATAGAAATCACTCCCTGAAGAAAAGCTCAACGGCATCAGTGGTTCTCATGGGCTTCTTACCTCAATTATACAATGAGTACACTCCTTTTCTAGCATATCAATGTTGGATTATATACCCGGTCACCATATTGAAGTCCTTGCTCTAGCGCAGCATTTTACAAATCCTTGGTGTCTTTCATTTATTTTGCCTAGGATGAATTTTCCCATGCTAGCTGGAATAAGTATATGTGATCCTAACCTTGGTAGACCCTCATCATAGGAAATGCTGTCCCTCACTTGTTAATATTCTTTAAATTCAATTGGAAGTTCATGTTTCTTGGCCAATTTTGTTGGCTATAGTATTTCAGCTTTATGCAGAATGGATTTTGTTGTCATGCATCCACTATTTCACTCAACCTCTTATCTGTAGCTTAAAGGTGAGTTTTTACCAGTTGGACATAAATGCTTATGCAGGCTTCCAGTTTTTATTCTTCATCTCCGACTTTCACCACTGTAGGTTATGGACTTCTTGATAGAATATCTGCTTCTCCTGACTATTTCCCTGGGATATGTCAAACAGTGTAATGATATCTTCGCAGTTGCTATCAGATGCGTTGTATTTTTGGAGTCAATTAGTCAAGCTTTTTAGTGCTGAGATTTGGTGCTAATGGCTTGTTGATGGTTTTGAGGTGTACAATGATTCCTGTAATGAAATCCTTGAATCTTTCGCAAGCCCGCACTTCCAGGACAGTAGCAGTTCTGCAAGCTTTGGCAAAATGTCCTTTATTTTTACATTTATGGCAAGTTGCTTTAATAGCTGGACAGTCTTTATTTGCATAAAAACTTCCTTCATATCGACCACAGGGACTGGTATAAGATTTTGCATGTTTCTTAAGTATTAAACCACTATGAAGTTGTAATTTTTCTGCCATTTGTTTTTAGCAAATTCCATTCACTATTTTATCCTAAATTAACATAAAAATGAGCATTAAAGTTGCAGTATTTGGCTAATATATGCAATGCTGTGATATATTCATCCATGGACTATATTCTTCTATTTGATGGTGGTTGTAGAACATAGCTCGCTCATATATCACATTACGCTTGGCTATAAACTTTTTCTGAAATTCTTCTACTACCTTAGTGTGGTTTTCTTTTTCAGTTCCTTATTTCTTGAAGGAATAAAAGATTTTTTGAGCTGTTTCACCCATGTATTACAGTAGAGACGCCAAATGCTTCTTCTCTGGCTTTGTGTCAAGCTCTGTTACTCCCGGTATAGTTGAAATTCTGCAATCTACCTTGACCAGTCAGCAGATAAGGTAAAATAAAATTACTTTAGCGGTTTTATCATGCAATCTATTTAACGCAATCTAGCTGTATGCAATCTAATCTTAAGTATTGTATAGTCAATGGAAGGTCCTTTGGTTGCTGTTCCAAACTGGTTTTGTTTATGGATGTCTAAGATTGCCAAAACTGGATTTACATTGATGTGTCCCTTTTTAGTGCTGTCCAATTACCATTGCCGCTGGTAATTTCTGCACATCTGTCCTTATTGCACGAGGTACTAACTCATACACTATTCAATATGCAAAAAAGAAGTTTTCTTCAAAAACTCGAAAGGATTCAACCAGATTCTGCTGCCAACTTGTGTTGTTTTTAACTAGTAAGATCTATTGTTAATAACGTAACTCCATTGCAGGTTTAAGGTTCTTAACTGACAAACAGCACTCTTTTATTTGTTTAAGCCAGTGCCACTATCTATTGCATGGTAATCTAAACATTAACTACACTGAAAGTATTTAAAAAATAGTAGTATGAACACCTCGATCAAGGCAATGAATTTGCATAAGGTCACACCTCCGGTTCAGTCGGATATCAATAAAGAAGTGATCAGTTTGGTGAATTGAATAAAGTTTAGAAATTAAATAAAGACATTAAAGCAGCAGATTAAAAGTGGGTTTAGTTGTTATCTCTGTAGTAGTTTAAAATGTTTCAAGTGGATGAAAACTGCCCAGCAGCAACAGCAATATGCCGCTTCACAAGTGGTGGGCTACATACTGTTTCAGGTTCATTCCACATAAGGTTAAGCTTTCCACCTAATTAAGAGACTGTTTACATTTTAAATAACAGTTTCAGTGAACAGATGCATTGAAGCAAGCATGGAGACATATGGCATCCTTAGCAGTTAAGGTTACCGCAGTTTGAGTTTTGGTTCATGTTATTCAAACATGCATAAATCCAGCTGATTGCATATCAAGACACCCATTGAAAAAGGTTCAAATCACTACTGACGTAGGGAAAGAGATGGAGGAATTCATCAACGCAGTGTATGCAAGTGTATGTGATTCCAAAAGCTTTATACAAAAAAGAATGTCTTGTTTAAAGTGATTGCGAAAAAAAGAAAAACAATAAGCTGTTTGGGTTTTGAGCCCACCTCGTTGATAAATTTTACTCAAGATGGGTCGAGTCTGTGGCAGGAGCGACTTGTGACTCCTGCCAAGTTGAAGCAACGAGTCATCCAATTTGGCACATGAGGGTCATCAGGGAATTATTAAAAGTTTAGTTAGAAAGAATGGATATTTACATTAAAGATTTTGTCAAGAAGTGTCTAGAGTGTCAACTTGAGGTTGTGGAGAACAATGCATCAGAGATGTTGATGACAGATCTATAAATAAGTCTCAAAATGCCTGCTTGTAAAGATGGATTTGTGCTTAAAGTTCCCAGTTGTCGAGAAGCTGTGTTGTTTGTTTGTTTGTTGATTTTTAACGTTGGCCTATTTCTGCAACACGAGGGCTAAACACCAACGCCAGAGGATAGGCCTTCAGCACCTATCTGGGAATTAAGCCTACGAGGAGGACTTCCACCCCCTCTCGAGGGGTCTCGAGGACCTCGGTTTAAACTCATCTGAAAGAGCCGCCACTTAGGGAATTTCCCCCATCCGTAAAAATTCCCACCGACCTCGACCTGGGAGCGAACCCAGCATCTTAGGATTGAGAGGCAAGCACGTAACCCACTCGACCATCGGCATCGGCGAGAAGCTGTGTGCTACTACAAGTTTTGCGCAGGTTTCTACTTGGGGCCCACCCACACAGCTGTTTCTTGATAAAGGTCCTCCCTTCAGTTCATCAGCATTTGCAGAGTATCTATAGGTCAATGGCATTAAACATTGAAAGAGTATCCTTCTTTGGTCAGTCTAATTAAAAAATTTCCCTGGTTAGAGGATGAGGAGCAGCTACAATGCTATCTGTTTGAGTTTTGCTACAATTGAATGAACTTTAAGTGATAGTTTGTTCAGGTTTCCGCAAAGAACCAAGTTGCTCGCTAGTATTAGTAGAAGAAAAAACAGTAGCATAAACTGATAAGTTACAAGCACATCAATACAGCATTGACAAGATTAAGGAGCGGGCGGAAAGGAACTTGGCTTACCAGGTTTTTAGATCTGTCTAAGTGGGGCAATGGTTGTTGAAGGAGTGCAACTGTTGGAAGAAACTGCAAACAAGCTTTGGGAAATAACTTTACATGGTGACTTGAATTCATGACAAGCAAGTTACCCTTGAGTAAGATGGACGACTGCTGTACCGACACATTTCATAGATCAGTATAATCCTTAACCTGCCCCATCCAGACTTTGTTGATGAAGACTAGGATGAGCATCAACATGACCCTGATTCGAACATATAAAATACTTCAACAGACCCCGAGGTTAAAAAACTACTAAAGAGTCAAGATGTTTCCTGTACAAGCACTATGGGTTACTGTTGAAGAATTTAAGATTTTGGACCAATTTTTGGTCAAAGATGACCTCAGGAATGCCATAAACCATATTCCTGTACTACATTGGTGCTTAGGAATCATGGGAAACATTCTTCATAATGGGTATATAAACTGGACATTCACTTTAGATGATGACCTCAGGAATGCCATAAACCACATTCCTGTACTACATTGGTGCTTAGGAATCATGGGAAACATTCTTCATAATGAATATATAAACTGGACATCCACTTTACTTTGTTCATTCAACTCTCAAGTCTAGAATTAGGAGGTTCTACTTAAGTGTACAAGTTCTCCAGTCAAGTTTTCTACCAGCGTGTTTACACTGCAGTGCTTAAGCAGGATTGTGCTTCAGCAACCAGTGTGTTCTCTCTACCAAACAGTTTTTCAACCGGCTGGTGAAGAACAACTTAGCAAACACGGTTATTTTAAGAACCTAACAACCTGGAAGAGAGCCATAGGCAGTCATAACCTCTAATAACCAACAGTTACCAGGGGCATTCCACCGGCCCACTACCGGAATGAATGAGCTTGTGAGGTTTAAGTTAAGGGAGGGTTACAATAACACCAAACAAATTAAACGATTGCCATGGATTTAGTTACATAGAAAGAGACAAAAAAACTGATAATTCCTAACGACGTATTAATTATCAGGAAATTTGAATGGGACCCTAATTTCAAGTAGTTCCCATACAACATTATTTTTCACATGTGCATGCTAGATCTATATTCATATTCTAAAGACTACCTCAAATAAACCTCCAAATATCTACCAGGATATTAGTCTGCAGTGCAGCTGGTAGTAATTAACATGCTGACCGTTAGTCTGAACTCCTAGACTGCCTTGCACCATATTCTGTATATATAAAAATCCCAAATTTCTCTACTCAGCAATCCAGACAATATCTCGTGTCAAATATGCTACTAAATCTGTATTCTGTGGAATAATGAGTTATTGTATTTTTGCATAAAATATTGAATTTGCCATACTTTAATTCTTATAGGAATTTCAGTATATTGGAAATACTAGACTAAGTTCAAAGTCTATTATAGAAGGATATCTAAGACAGTCAAGTCTTGTCTATAATTCACAAAGACATCAACAAGGGACTACAATAAGGAACTATCATTCTAAACCGTAACCCCAAACCTTTATCCCTACACTGAAAGGTTTAGATAACAAGTGCCTATAACAAGGAACTATCATTCCGAACCTCAGGCATGAACCTTTGTCCCTAAAACTAAAATAGGTACGAGGAACTATTGTTCCAAAGTCTCAGGCCAATTTAAGAAGACAGAACGGAACTATTGTTCCCAAGTATCGTTCTTGCAGGCATCGACCTTAGAGTAAACTAACTTAGAGATTGAAAGAACATTCAGCCAACGGAAGGATTAGGAAGATCCGAACGCCTAGGAGGAAGATCAGAAGAAGCTAACCCCTTAACAGGGAACCAAACCAGCAAAACATTTTCCTCCTGGCAGAACAAGCTGAAAACACTTCCAATATTGGAGAAAGATCAACTGGAGGTATCTGATGGGAAAAAACGTCTGAGGGTGTCCTGATGCTCAAGGTTAAAGGGTTAATTGCCTAATGCAACAAAGATTGTTTATCGCTTGTTCTACAAATTTACTGGAATGTTTTTTAGCTGTTTATGCTGATTTTATTATTTCATTAAAATGTCGTTTGTCAAGGAATGCGGTCTTGCTACCATAGGAATGGGATAACAGCCTTTTGGTATATAAGCAGCCTGGTTTTTAAAATAAGGACATGCAATGACAGGAGAAAGTGACAAACACATGCAACCAGAGGTTTTATTTGTTAAGATTACCTACAAGGAAGAACAGTAATGTAGAACAAAAATCTGAAACAGTAACTCAAGTTTCCTAGTAGGTAATATACTCACTTTCAGTGTTAACTGCTGTAAAAATTAAGCATGTTGCTAACGCCAATTTGAATTTCATGACTACGTGTATAAATAAACCTGTAACAGAAAAACATAAAAAACTACTACTCTGTCTAGATTTTGGACTTTGGCACCTTAGAGCCTTGATCCTTACGAAAATATCTACTCAAGATAAAATATTATGTTTGTTTATCAATAACCAGATGAGGAGATAAATAAGATTATAAAGAAAAGCAGAACTATTTATGACATATTTTGTTAAATGGAACTTTCAACTAGCAACGAGCTGATGTTCTATGTCAACTGATACATTTCAAGTTACATATTTACAAGTCAACAAACAATACATTTATCATAAAATTGCATACTATTGTGGCATGTCAATAACATTATCAACTTATTCAATCTTGTAATTGCAACATGGCAAAACTATGCCCCATTGAGAGCATAATTAAACTGAAATGGAAAATTCTTTTAAAATAAAAGATAGACTTCAGGCTATTTTAGAAATTAGGCCAGCTTATTTAGGAATTAGTAATGAGGCTATTAACAAGCGCTAATTCGGCACGAGAACGATTAGGATGACACGTGGAAATTAAGCTTTGAGAGAATAAACTAGCCTTGCCACCTATATCCACAGGTAACGCACAACATTTTCCAAACTGCTGATTGTAGTTGGCAATGTTTGCAAATCGTTGGCAGTTAAAGGCCAACTTGCCAAACTTAATTGCCATGATAGGTTTTATGTTGGCATTTTAACATTAGGTCTTTAGGCACCCCCTCCTTCCGATGTCCCTCTTGGGACCCAGTGGGGGTTGCATGGTCATAAGCTGATTGTTCCGGACCTCCTTGCCTCGAAGGATGTCCTGGGAATTGTTCCGTGACTCCCTGGAGTCGGGTGAATTGACGGGTGAGCATTCCTGTAGATTGATCAGGTCCTTAGGGATGAACGCGTTTTAATCTAGGTGGAGGTTAGGAGTGGGTTTGTTCTCGGTATCGGGACAATGGGCCCGATGCGTGAGGTCCCTTGGGAATAAAGTCTAAGCGCAAGTACCGAAACGACTTAAAGGCCTATTAGTTACGTAGCGAACAAGAGACTTCCTATTCCAGATGACCTTGAAAGGAGTAAAGCCTGTTGCCCACCTGGCGAAAATCACGGACAACAAACCTGAAACCTCAAACCTAAAACCTCACAAAATGGCGTGCTAATTTCCACCTGACGCACCTCACAAATGGAAAAACGATCGGCGCTCCTGCTAGTGGCGTGAAGCACGTGACCATTTTACTATATTTCCTAGCTGGCCGCCATGTTGTGAGGTGAAAAAGTGATGTATGAATCTGACATGGAGAGGCTTAAAATGGTGACGTCATGTGAGCTTGCATCACTACCTATTGCACATGCGCGAAAGTCTAATTAATGATTTAGCAGACGATTTCGAGTGAGTTGTGCGTGATTTTCGCCAGGTGGGCAACAGGCTTTAAAGTGCGTCCTGAAGTATAACGGGGTTAGTTTGGTCCTCGTGGTCCTAGGATGCTGAAAAGAAGTTTCCTTATTTCTAAGTTTGATAAATGATGTAGGCAACTTCCATTTTTAGGGTGAAAAAATAACCAAATATTTATTCGTAGTTGAAACTTATTTCTGGCAAGAGGTTCGCAGCACTAGGCTGCTCATGACAGAGTGTGTGGAACATTGAAAAATACTCCTGCATTTACATGATTTGCATGCTGAGGGAACATATGGGTGATACATCTCATAACAGTGTGAAAACGTACTTTGCATGTGAACATTAGCATACGAAATAATTAAGACAGAAATAGGCAATCTGCTAATTTGCAATTTCCTCGGATTTTTTTCAGATGATCCTAATTGTGGCTTGGGAAGTGGGTTAATGTATGTCTTCCAGGTTTCCAGATGTCTCCAGGTCCTGTCTACTGCTGCGTGGTGACCCATGTGAAAAACTCATGCAGAATTCTGCAGAAAAAAACTTCTGCAGAAAAAAATCCTTTTTCTGCAGAATTGTTTCTGCAGAAGTTTTTCTGCAGAAAAGTGTATTATTATGCAGAAAAATTTCTGCAGAAAGGTTTATGCAGAAAAAG
>JAQGBW010002597.1:0-19184 GCA_034698625.1 Julus scanicus
TAATCTCTTTTTGTTTGGCTGTGATTGTGTTTTGAAATTTCACCCATTGAAAGTGATAGGTTCTGATTCACCTTAAACTAACAGCATAGACATTTTTTTGCAAAACTATAAAAAGTCAGTAACAAGAACAAAATATCACCACGAGTCAAGCTAGCAGCCACAGATTTCACTACTAATTTCCCTGACAAATCATCGAAATGCACACTATTCCCTGACCACTAATCATTTCCACGACTTTCCCTGACTTTCTCAAGATGGCCGTCAACGACCGAGCTTCACATTTTCGGCATTGATGTACAATAGTAGCAAATGGAAATTTCTGAGTGAAAAATGAAGCCAAGCCATTTAAACTGGATAGCTTCTGAAAACGCATTTAAAAAAAAAATACAAAACAAGGATGGCGTTCTAAAAGAGATCTTCGATACCCTATTAATTTAACCGCAGCACGCGTCTCCAGGATCGTGCCTCGGGTTCCGACGGCCGATCCTCAGGATTTATCGGCACATTAGTCAATGAAGGGCCCGGGAATCGTTGCCCGGGGGCCCATCCAACCTTCCTTTATTCCGCTCAAACGAGCATTCATTAGCGGAACGAGTTCGACTCGATTCCGCCGAGAAGTCACTCCGGATCCGTTGGGGGCGATCAAGATGGCGTCTGGAAAACATGAAAAAGGTGGATGGTCGACTCCGCAACGATTCTCCCGGGGTGAATAAGGCAAAGTGGTCGGCAGCAAGACGAGCAACAAAACCACATCACAACGAAACCGCTGTAGAAAAGAAGTCATATCCATAAAAAAAATTGCATTTTGCACCTTATGAACTTCGGCGCCTCAGATGGCCGTCAACGACCATGCTTCCCAATTCCAGCAAGGAGGTTAACTTTCGAAGGAATTTCCTTTTTGAATAATCCCCCCAAAGTATCCCCACCGAAAATTCCTTTCTGATCAATCGGCTAGTCAATATATGGAGGTCTAAAGTGCAAAACGTTAACCGAGCCATCAGAGATCGCCTGTAAATGGCGGTTGTATAACTAGCCCCAGAGACCACAGCAACCAAAAAAGCGATGATGCGAGTGTTTCTCCATTCGCCAACCGAGGCGCTCCTTGCATGAAACGGATTTCAGCAATCATCTTGCAGAGATCTTCTAGGGAATCCCAGGAGGATCTTGGCAAAAACAGCATCCCAACCATCTTGCTTTCCGCCTTCGGAGAAATACCGAATAAATCAAGAAATCAATTCTCCAGGGAAGGCAGAATCCAATTTGACGAAGATGCTTAACATTCGAATCACTCCGCCAAGTCGGGAGAAAAAAATTCTGTATCTGGCTTCCCTACACCTAGGAATGTTGAAACAATGCGCCCAAGGGTCCACAGGCCTTTTGTCTTAACCTCGGCCTCAATCCGCCATCTTGTTTATGGCAACCTCGTTCCATGCAAGCCGAGAAAGGTCCACTGCCGGTTGAAAACAAAAATGAACCATATATGGGCATATAAGAATTTAGACATGTATGCCCATAGAACGCTTGTTCACAAATGGCCATATATGCAAATTAGTTGATCCTGTACACATCCACGACACATCAAAGTTTATACACATGTCCAATTTCGGCTATGTCCTTATTTGCTAATGGGCCATAACTTATTGCCCTACATGACCATCATATTTTAAAAAAAACCTGTATGATTTTTGAACAGCAAGAACCGCTATGTTTTGAAACGCTATGTTGAAGGCTCATACGCCGCTAGGGGGTGCTGAACCGGGCATATATTCCATATATGCCACACCCAATTCCGTTATACGCGAGCAAACACCTGCTAAACCCCCATTCCCTCACCCCATCAAATAAGTACCCTCAATCCAACATGGCGACCGTCTTAATTTCGCCAAATTAATGCGTATTATTTTCCCAATTACGGCGTCCAATTTCCGAGCGCCATTGGTCATTTAGTGGGCGGGTCCGACCATAACAACAGTCCCAGGTATCGTGTAAACATATTTCAGAAGTTTTTTTTATGCCTTCCAGACCCCATCATTTTCCCAGCCGCTGCACGCCATTAACGATCCTCGCAGTCACGCATTGTTTTAGCCGGGTCCCCCCCTCCCCTCGTCGCCCGGGGAGGTGAGGGGAAGGCTACCGAGACTCCGCTTATTAAAATATAATGAATAGGAAAACGACCGGTGTCCCCACGGCAATGTTAATCGTCCGTGGGGAGGAGGAAGAGGACGAGGTGGTGGAGGGTGGGATTGCGAATGAATCAAACTGAGGTCCCGATGGCACCCTACTTAAAAACGGGCGCTCCCCCCTCCCTCTACATCCCCGGGGGTACCGAAGCGAACACGCCCAAGAAAGAGGAAAAAAATGGACAACAGGGGAGCTGCGCCCCTCTGCGGGCGATAAGAGCACACTGCTTGGTCGTCGTAATCAGGTAAGGGGGGAAGAGGTTGAAGGGACTCCCTGCACTGCTGTTGTTTTTTTTTATTTATATCATTATTATCTCGATGAACACATGTTTAACATAGTTGAGCTAATTGCCCCGCGGAACACAGTGACATGCATGCGTGCTACAACAAAAAACATTGCAAAGATAATAAAATTGGGAGATAGATGGAGTAGAGAGAGGTAAAAAAAAAGAATAATTAGACAGCATGCCAATTACGCGTAATTACGCTGTACAGGGCGTCCACGTGGGGCGTAACGAACGCCATCTTGATTTTCAGAGGCCCTAGAGTCAGCCATGTTGTTGTTTTAATCGATTTCAAAAGATGATGCTTGAATCGCCTCATGTTGTGTTCAATGGATGGAACCCACATTTTTTTTAAAGATGATGGACAAAATAATGTGAACACTTGTTAGACATTCTTTCTTCCAATACAGAATCTACTCTCAGGAGTAGCCATTCTCTCATCCATATTTCCCAGTTCCTTCACACCTGTCATTTTAATATTATGGATCAACTTCGCCGACACCCATTTCGCCGACTCTACTTATTATAAATGATCATTTTTGCCTAACCAAACTTCTGGTTTTGGGATATAGGAAATACAAATTTCAAATTGGTTGTCGGCGAAATATGCTGTCGGCCAAGATATTCTCGTTCTCAATTCTTCATTTATAGTAACCGTTATCCCATCCTTATTCCACAAATTTTTTCCCACCTGTCATTTGAACAATATGGATCAACTTCGCCGACTCTACTTATTATAAATGATCACTTTTGTCTAACCAACAGCCTATAGCCTAACCTAACCTATGGTTTTGGGATATAGGGAATACAAATTTCAATTTAGTTGTCGGCGAAATGTGCTGTCGACAAGGACTGTTCCACAAATTCTTTCCAACCTGTCATTTGAACACTATGGATCAACTTCGCCGACTCTACTTATTATAATAAATGATTATTTTTGCCTATAGCCTAACCTGACCTATATGGTTTTAGGTTATAGTAACCAAAAATTTCAACTTGGTTGTGGGCGAAAAGTGCTGTCGGCCGAGTGTGACTATTTACCACTCGAACACGTTCAAAGATATATTGGCACGAGTTCTTGGAAGAAAATGCAGTGTTGTCAAGTTCTTTCAATGTGGTTAATACAAATGTAATCAATTTCTATACATGTATCTATTGTCGGTATCGATGAGGAATTGCATGCTTGTACTAACGCCATTGCCGTATTCACGTTGACCTGACCAGGACCGTGCCCGGCGGTCATTACCCAGCAAATTAATTCCCCTCCAAAGACCCTACGTTACGTAATTCCCATTCCCCCTCCTCCCCCACATGAAAGAAATTGGTTCCAATAATCGATGGTCATATAACCATTGTGACCAGATAACGAACTGGTGTCCTGACTAACGATCTCGGGGCATTGTTGGGAAGATTTAGCGCCGCATTTATTGCCCCTTGGGGTCGTAAAACAAGTGTCCAATAAGGAGGTGGGGGAGTTATGGCGGCAGCAAAGGTGATCCACTGCACCCCGATATGCTCAATAAAACGTTAATCATGTCCCGGCTTTTCATCATCATTACCAGATAGAAACAAGCTCTTCTTCGCACCTTGCGATTCACAGGACCCATCATTCTCAGAAATTATCCCCCTTCCCCCCCTCGCATTGATCTGCACCCCCCTTCACTTCTGCGTTTAGTACGGCGCAATTACGGAAGAATAACGAGGCGATCGCAACTTCCATCCAATCAAAAGACGGCACTAAAGCAGGGGGTTTATGGGCCGGTGATAATCCGGAAAAATTGCACCATCACGGTTACAGGGTGGCCAGGCCTGGAGCAAGTTAAAAGAGCGCCATCTCAGAAAACTTTGTATATAAATACTAAAGATCAGTCGTTTCACAAAAACATGTAAAACATGTCCATTATGTCCTCAAAATTCCACATGGACAGTCATTGGCCATGATTGTTCCTAGATCATGGAGAGTCGTTATCCATGATTGTCCCTAGATCATGTAGAGTTGTGGTCCTTGATGTTCCTAGATCATGGAGAGTCGTTATCCATGATTGTCTCTAGATCATGTAGAGTCGTTGTCCTTGATGCCCCTAGATCATGTAGAGTCGTGGTCTCCTAGATCTTGGAGAGTCGTGGTCTTTGATGTCCCTAGATCATGTTGATTCATAGCCCATGATGTCCCTAGATCATGCAGAGTCGTTGTCCATGATGCTCTATCATGGAGATGTCCTCACATTCCACATGAACAGTAGTTGTCCAAGTTATTGTTCACTATTCAATTTCCCGAATCATTTTGAAAGGTACTGCAATACATTTTTCCTCACTTCTTTGTTCTAAACTCCAATCAAAATAAATCCTCCATTTTTGAGTTGGTTGCAGAAACCAGATTTTCGACACTGGTCCAGCAAAGGTCCCAACAAAACCATTGGCAATGCTGCTGATGTTCCATTCAGCAACGGCGTTTGGGACACCCTGTATTTTCCCATCTATAGGGCTAAGCGAGACAGATGTAACGCCATCAGTGTCATTACTCAGGTTTAGTGGCAAATAAGCCCAATGATGATGTAAAGGCATCAATTTTATTCTCCGCTTTTACAATCATCCCCTCGCCTTCGTTCTCACAACCCCATTTTGCCAATCCATGCCATTATCCAATGGCCATAAACCCAACTGGGCAATAATTCCAATGACCAGGCGATCATCCAGTTTTACAGCCAACTTTAGCCCTCATACAATCGCCGCCATTTCCCCCTCCCTGTAATTTACCCTGCTCCCATTTCCCTTCCTTTTACCCCAAATAAAAGACCCTTATGCATCATTCCCGACATCAAGTTACTGGTCAACGAGGCAAGTCCAATAAGGGGGAGACTACATAACAAAACTTCTTCCTCCCTTCACAAATAATTGAACCTGCGTTGAGGGCTTTGGCTAAAAAAATCCGAGATGCTTGCCTCATCGAGCATTAGGATGGTTGTATAATAGGCGCCCCTTAAAAAGGAACCCAGAGAGGCCTTTGCCTAAAAGAACATCAAGAGGCAAGCCTCAAGGAAGAACAACAGGCTTGCCACAAGAAACATCGAGAGGTCGTAGAAGGGTTTGTCACAAAAAAACAACATCAAAAGGCTTGCCTCAAAGAACAACAGCATCTACAGACTTGCCTCCATACAACAAGAATTAAGAATATTGTTCTAAGAACACAAGAATCATGAATATTGCTCTAAGAACAACAAGAACATCAACAATCTTGCCTCAAACAACAAGGTGCTTACCTCAAGGAACAACATCAAGAAGCCTGCCTGAAAGAACATCAAGAGGCTTGTCTATAAGAACATCAAGAACAACAGCCTCCAAGCCTCCAAGAACAACAGGCTTCACTCAAGAAACATCAAAAAATCGTCGAAGGGTTTGTCACAAAAAAACAAGAGGCTTGTCTTTAAGAACATCCAGAGGCTTGCCTCAAAGAACAACATCTAGAGACTGGCCTCCATTCACAACAAGAATCAAGAATATTGTTCTAAGAACAACAAGAACATCAACAATCTTGCCTCAAACAACAAGGTGCTTACCTCAAGGAACAACATCAAGAAGCCTGAATGAAAGAACATCAAGAGGCTTGTCTTTAAGAACATCAAGAACAACAGCCTCCAAGAACAACAGGCTTCACTCAAGAAACATCAAGAGGTCGTCGAAGGGTTTGTCACAAAAAAACAAGAGGCTTGTCTTTAAGAACATCCAGAGGCTTGTCTTTAAGACCATCCAGGGGCTTGTCTCAAAGAACAAGAACATATACTATAGAGACTTGCCTCTATTAACAACAAGAATCAAAATGTTGCTCTATTAACAACAAGAACACCAACAATCTTGAAGGACATCAAGGGGCCCGTCTCAAAGAACAAGAACATGAAGGGGTCTTTCTCAAAGAACAAGAGCACCGAGAAGCTTACCTCTTGAAATAAACAAGAACAACAAGAGCCTTGACACAAAGAACATGGAGTAGATCATCTGGCTTAACACTTCAAAGAACACGAAGAGGTTTAAACGAACATCAAGAAGCTTGCCTCATCCAGTATCAGAAGAAGCACGCCTCTGACAATGGCTGATGGCTTCCAGAGGCGTGACTCAACAACAAAAACTGACCAAGGCAAGAAGTTGTTTTAAAGATAATCGAAAAACGTGCGGCAACATGCCTAAAGCCATATCAGATAAAGATGAGCAACAAACACGCATCAACAAGTGACGTCACGACGACCAGGTCGACGAGTCCGACCCCTGGGCGGCACGGCTTTGAGCCGAAAGTCGTCAGCCTAGGACCACCCTCAAACCGGCCAGAGGGTGTTTCCTCGGGGGAGTTCAACCAGCATGCATGGAATGAATTTGCTGACCAGGGGTCAAGCCCCCCACCGTCCCAGCTCATCACGATCAGGGGCATGGCCTCCACGGAGGAGTACCATCATTTGCCAGCTAGCCCCCAGCGCGCAATTACACCTGTGTGGCCTGTGACCCTCGCGTGCGTGCACTGGCCACCTGGACGCAGACCGACCCCTGGTGGCACACTTGCTAGTACTGAAAACGGTAGTGTAGTACTATCTTGCCGATAGTAGGACTGGGAATAGATCACGAGTATTTAAAACATACCTTTTGTCTCTGAAAATGGGCAACGTGTATATTTGAAACAGAACAAAGTATCTTTGAAACAGGACAACTCGTCGTTGAAACAGGACAATTTGTCTCTGAAACAAGACAACCTTCTTTAAAAAAGGAAAACTCGTATTTGATACAGGACAACTCTTCACTGGCTCATCTTTAAATAGGAAAACTTCTCTTTGAAACAGGACAACTCGTCTTTGAAACAGAACAACTCGTCTCTGAAACAGGACAACCCTTCTTTAAAACAGGAAAACTCATTTTTCAAACAGGAAAACTCGCCTTTGAAACAGGACAACTCTTCACTGGCTCTTCTTTAAATAGGAAAACTTCTCTTTGAAACAGGACAACTCGTCTTTGAAACAGGACAACCCTTCTTTAAAACAGGAAAACTTGTCTTTGAAAAAGGAACTCGACTTTGAAACAGGACAACTCATTTTTGAAAAAGGACAACTCGTCTTTGAAAAAGGACAACTTGTTTCAAAAACAAGAAAAGATTACTAAACACCAGTCTTTTTTTCTATTTCTACTACTGCATGGAATCACGCGATACTATGGCATTACCATAATTCTCATCGCTACGATCCATTTTTAAATTCATATAAATTGAAAGTAGTCATATAAAAAAGTAGGGGAAAACGGGCGGCTATAGGGAAGGAACTGATAAAAACCGAGTAAAGGATGCAAAGGCAAGGGGTTATCATTTCAGCATGACGTCACCTCCACCCCTCCCTCGCAAGGCAGATTTATCAGTTTTTTCCCTCATCTGTGTTGCCAATAAATCATTCAAAATGCCTTTCATCAAATGCAAACAGACTGGCACGAAAATGCTAAAATGGCAAAAAAACGCGCTTTTTTATGATTTTTTTTTCCACCAACAAAAATCGTTATCTCATAGATTTTTTAAAGAATTTCCGTCGTTCATTTTAAAGATATTTTCTGCAGCAGAAGCTCGAAGATGATGTCAGTGTATGAAATTTATGCAAGTATTATAATAATGGCACCCCCTATTCCAAATCAAAGGCCCACTTTGTACAAAATCGCTTCCCAACCCCCGAAATGCTGAAGATGCTTTTTACGATCGCCATTTTGGAAAACCAACTGGAACACATTGCAACACTTGGAACACATTTACGAACACTTGAAGCACACTGGAAAAGGGGTATGAAATGGCAACATGGTGTGTTCCGACCCTATCATATTACGTTCTACATAGAACACGTGTCCATATCACTGATTTTGATCTGTACAAGCTGAGCCTCGTGTTTCGTCCCCGGTCACCAGGGGGCAGCGCGCTTATCTGCGCCACGCACGTTGCGAATTGAAGAGCAAACGCAGCGCATTAATATCCAATAAAGGCAATGTAACGAGGTGGCAGCAGCTGTAATCTGCTAGCAAATAAATGCCGAGTCAAGTGGATTAATCTGCGAAATCGCATTTAATGGGAGCTGAAAGGAGCTGAAAGGTGGGATAACAAATGCCGCGCCGCGCTGGGGGTTTGCGCCGTCATCAGCTGCGCCACCTAAGGGGATTAGCAGAAGGCATTTATCAGGGATCCAACGGCGCTTCGGCTTAATCCCTACGCCAGCCTTAATCCACCTAACGGCTTCAATGGGCATTCACGAGTCGGGGCTTCAAAGACAGGTCAAGGCAACATTCTCTCTGGCACACTTGGCAATGTCACTTTCTGTCGCGGCCCAGTACCGATTAATCGAGACAGCCAGTTATTTAAGACAAAACTTAAAAGGCAGAACATGATGCAAGATTACAGAACCTTACAGAACACAATGGTACAAATATAGAATACATGCAAACCACATAAGATTTAAGGCACTCTTTAGTCTGGAGTCTACAGCACGCAGATTCTGAAAGATCTGAAAATAAATATGAAAATCTTCCGACATGCAACATGTCCCAGAACACATTTTGGATGTTATTGGGCTTCAAAGAGCAATAGCGTTCTATGTACAAGATTAAGAAACAAAGTTTCAGAACACATTTTGGATGTTATTGGGCTTTCAAATAGCAATGGTGTTCCATGTACTAGATTAAGAAACAAAGTTTCAGAACACATTTTTGGATGTTATCGGGCTTCAAAGAGCAATAATAGTGTTCCATGTGCTAGATTAAGAAACAAAGTTTCAGAACACATTTTGGATGTTATTGGGCTTCAAAGAGCAATAGTGCTCCATGTACAAGATTAAGAAACAAAGTTTCAGAACACATTTTGGATGTTATTGGGCTTCAAAGAGCAATAGCGTTCTATGTACAAGATTAAGAAACAAAGTTTCAGAACACATGTTGGATGTTATTGGGCTTCAAAGAGCAATCAATAGTGTTCCATGTACAAGATTAAGAAACAAAGTTTCAGAACACATTTTGGATGTTATTGGGCTTCAAAGATCAATAGCGTTTCGTGTACTATAGATTAAGAAACAAAGTTTCAGAACACATTTTGAATGCTAGTGGGCTTTAAAAGGGAATTCTAGATTAAGACACATGAAACGTTTCAGCGCACATTTTGGTTTTAAAATTGCATTCATGTGTAATTTAAAGATTTTTACATCTTTTCAGTGTACTAGAAACATGTCCCAGAACATTTAATTGTAATTTAACTTTAAAACAGCAACGGTGTTCCCATCAGGCGTAATTTTCTCATCTTTCACATTTTTATTGTGTCCTGCAAACATCCGGAACATATCCCAGAAGGCCAGAACACATTCGCAAACGTTCTAAAAGTAACATTCTAGTGTTTCTGTTATGTGTAGTTTCCTGAATTCCACCTAATAAGCTGTAATGTGTCCATGACGGCATTCGTATGGGAATAGACCTACATGTCCCAAAGACAACACCGAACTGCTCTCAGGTGGCGCTACTTGACCAAAGTCCAGCTTTTCAGTATAGCCCGATGTTTGGCGCCACCTAGCGCCGAACAGCGCCAGCCGACGAAAACGGCCATTTTCCGGTTTTTTATGGTCCCCGAGGCGCCCAGCCCCAACCAATCCAGGCAATGTATTAAATTGAGCTATAAAGGGACACGTGGGGAAACGGGCGGTTGGCAGGGAAAGAAGATAGGCCGAGGGGGATTTCCCCTGGCAAGGAAGACAAAAGGGACGCAAGTTGCTGTTTGAATTAGCACTATGAAATGAAGCTCGCGATGACAATTTCATCTCATCATAAAAAATGATGGGTTCCTGGGCTTTTGTGGGAGAAAGGAGGAGGAGGAGGGGGATGAAAAAAAGAAGGGAACATCCCAAATAAATGGTGGCAGGTTAATCCCATCAGCTAATGCACCGGCAAGACAAGAATACAGAGATGGAATTATAATACCCGCCATTATTCTAATTAAAGCCATACATCATGGCTGCCACCACAAACGAGCGCCCTAAGCTCTGGATCTCCAACCTCCTCATTGTCGGTTTTTTATCCCTGATCAGCGCCCCCTGGTGTTGTACGAAACATCAACATAGCATTTCCAACATGGCGGTGCCAGTTTACTCATGGCTATAGAAACCACGCAACGTTTTATCTCGCAAGCACCGTGTTGCAATTGCAATGATGAAGGTACACAAGCCACAAGGGGGCGCTGAACCAGATTCTCGAAAATTCGGCCATGTCGTGCGAAAGACCACAGCTGCAGGGGGGAAAGAAGGGACAATGCGGCATCAATGTCACCGTCTGATATGAAACCAATCGAAGCAGAAACAACAAACAAATACACACACACAGAAAAAACTCCACCAGACATGGCGAGTTGATTAAAGTCACCGTTAGGGGGCCGGAGAGGCGAGGCTGAGAGACAATGGAATGGTGGTTCCGTTACCAACCCACCCTCCTTCCATCAGATCCAATCACACCGAACGTTAGCCCTCGTTGTTGTGGTTGTTGTTGTTGTTTTTCCATGCTTGTTATTTTTTTGTTCAAAGTCCCTGCGAGCATATCTTCCGATGTCTCGACAGTACAAGTTCGATATAACAATGGAGAGGCTCGTTTATTAGCCGCTTACGAACTGCTTGTCAGCCAGGGCTAAATAACATGTCACGATGACAATGGCGGCGGAAAACGACGTCCGTCACAACACACGTCAAAACCGAAAGGGGATACCCAATCGCCAAATGCTTTTTTTTTATACATCTAGCATAGCATATTTCGCCATGAAACGTTTAAATACCAATATTGCATTTATTTGTCAGAGAATTGTTTATTTTTTATATATACAAGACACGAAATGAATATTCCAGTAAACTTGCTGGAAAAAATCGAGCATATTATATAAGGATTTCAATTCTTGTTTCTTACAATTTAAAAGACACCTCCCATAACCAATTACCACAATACTTTTTTTTTTAAAAAAAGTCTTCAAAATGTCTTTTTTATACTAGATAAAAATATATTTTTTAAAATGTCCTTTAGATATCGATATTTTCACATTTTTTTTTTTTTTTTAATGTGCATTATAAATTATTGATGTACAGTGTGGGCCAATAAAAACTAAGCCAACTTTACAAAAATCATTTTGTTAATTTGTTAATGGAATTTATTGAAAATTTGAACACGTGTACTTAAATAGGATACAAAAAAATTCCCTATTTCAATTTGTGTTTAAAGTTAGCACCTTTCTCCGGAAAATGTTTCAAAAATTGCCTAGCACTGTAATTTTTCGTTTTACGCAAAAAAACTTACCGCGGTTCATTCTTCTTCAGTGAACGCCATTTTGAAAGACAAATTCGAATGATTACGTCATTAAAAAAGAACGTGAACGAGGGCAATTCAAAGGTAAAGAGAAAAACAATATTTGTACAAATTTTCATTAAATTGCATTAACAAATAACCATTTCATGATTTTTATAAAGGTTGCTTACTTTTTATTGGCCCACCCTGTATCTACTGAAAATACATATTCTTTCGTTACTTAATATTCCAGAACCGAAATATGGTGATCATATAAGTGATGGACAAGATATAAGATGAAAACAAAACCCACATACCACCAGATTCCAGAAACCACAATAAGAGTGCTTCACAAACCAACCCCTAGGTGGCACAAAAAACGTCAGAATCCGGTGGACAAAAAAAAGAGGGGGGATCTTGACGCGAGGCAGTCTAATTTATTATTTATGATGACAATGAGGTGTGGGGTTGGAGGTCAATTTACGAACATCCAGCTCAGCAAACCGCCAACGACCCTTCCCTCCGGACCCGTTTGTCGCAGCGCTCCCTCGTTAATCCCTATAGCCAAAGCCCAGGGGTGCGACACAAGTCAAAGGGAGCCCTAACAACCCGCCCTTTTCACACCTCGGACAGACTGGTCTGACACATTGCCCTAAGACCTTAGTAATAGGATTAGAGGCGAGAATAGTATAAGGTGATCGCAGCGCCCCCTTCCAAGTTGCACCAAACCGCGGTTTGCTTACTTAGTACCATCGATTAAAACCGATTAAAGGCGCCATTGTCTTTCATTTATCGGCAAATAAGATCTAACCTTTAGCAGAGCGTGCCGACAAACAAGACATTGTTATTATTTCCGCACACGGGAGACATTTCACCAACAAAACCCGCCTCAAACACTCTTGTTACTGTTTGTCAGCATACTAGACACAAACAAACTGACCTGAAACTATGTCGATCTGTTCAATGCCTCAGTTACAATATTTGCGTAGTGTTGAAACAGGGCGCCATCTTGGAACACCAATAAGATCCGATACAGAGCTCAATGTCCATCGTCCCCTGGAGGCGTTGAAATTCCAACATGGCCGCGCACTTGCAAACCATGCATTTATCCGTTGGTGAAGCTTGGGGTAAACAGACGGCGGCCATGTTGAAAATTCAACGCCAACAGGAAGGGACGAAACTGAACCGGAAAATGGTTAATTAAGGCAGTAAATCGTGCAAAATAAAAATCACTCAATGTGTAAGGACTTACCCGATCGTCTTCACTCTCACTATCACACTGCAAAATAGATAAAAGAAAACAATTAAAAAATAGAACAATGATTCATTGATAAACATTCATAAATTTGCTAAAGTCACCGATTCAGCAAAAATCGGATGAAATACATCTACTGTAAAGTAAAACTTATTTTGGATAAGCACTGATTCTCAGAATCTATATTTGAGAATAAAGGACTTAATGGTCATTCGTCACCCCTAATTTTGCGCCATTTAACACAACCCAGGGTTGTTCCCCACGTTCCCAAATCGGGTCTTTACACGGGACATGAATTATTTATCGATATATCGATTGAACAAAGGCAGGGGAGTCGATAAAGACGCGACATGTGCATATATACAGTAAATATTGCAAAGCACATCATCCCCAACCACCATTTGTCCACGATTTTTATTGAGATTCAACGGACGACACGAGTAAATGAACGCCTTTTTGGAACACGTGACTAGTGTTCCAAAACACGAACAATTTCCAACCCAAACGCGACATGGACAAAAATCGGAAATACCATCAGGACACTGCATGCCATGTGCGCACACACGAGGAATTTATTTCAAAGTAGTTTCAGGAGAATAAGTTCCTTACGCATGCGCACATTCACACAACAGCGGTTTCCGGCTAGAGATGAAAGTCCCTATTGGTTGAAGATAGTTATTAAAGCGTGGCAAATGTCTGACCCCTGCTAAGTGAACCCGGGTCAGCCTATTGTCTCCACAAACACAATATCGATTGGGCAAAAAGCAAAGCATACAAAAAAACATTGCGTTTTGTTTATTTTTTGCGCGTTCGCAAAAGCGCGAAAAGAGCTTGGCATTTCGCAGCATCGAGACCTACATGCAATGCATATATTATCAGTTTGCAAATTGAATTTACTCGCCACATTGCAACCCGCCGTCTCCCGGGGATTTGCCTCTGAGTGGAAACGTTCGGAGGGTGTCACAACCCCTCCCCCACCCCCACCAAAACGAAAAAAAAAAAAAAAAAAAAAAAAACAACGACGACATAAAAACAGCGAAAGCTGAAATCATTCGCTATCGTAGAGATGGTCATGAATTGCTAAACGCATCTTCTCCTGCTATTATTAACTGGAGAGATGCCATCTAGCGGCCACTAAGTTTTATATCATACAAAAATAGAAAAAAAATTCGCTTATAATGCATATAGGGGAGACCGTTGCACAGTAGGTACACTTTTTAGAATTCATTTTTTTGGGGGAAATATATTTAACTCGTAGCATTTTAAAAGAATAACACAGTAATATAAACAAGCCTTCAGGATCTGTATACATTTTGTCATCGTTTTAGAGCTACTAGTAATTTTGCTATAAAAGATTAAAGTTGGTTGCGCAGACTTGTCCCACTGTGACCCTATACAGGGGCACAGTGGGACATGGCATGGGGTACAGTGGTCCACGCGAAATTAAGACAAATTTTACAAGAAAAAGAACACCACATTGATTAATTAAGTTTAATTCAGCAAGTCAATTTAAAATTCCAAGTAATAAATTACAGAAACGATTAAAATTAACCGTAATTACAGGAGCTTTTATATTTTCACTGCTTACTTGTCCAAATGTGGTTCTTTTCTGTGATTGTGAACCATTTTTACTTTAAAACATAAATTTAAACATAATTAATGATTAAGATTAATGAGAAAATATAAAAATATTTTCAAAAAACATTAATTGGGGTGTGCTGGGATATGTCCCACTGAACCGCATAATGTTGCATAAGTCCTTACAGCTGACCACATGGTTAATTAGCATAAACTTTTAGTTTGAAATTTTAGCTGGATATATACACTAGTCAATGGTATATTGCAGCATTACTAATGTTTTATAATTTCACCTTGAATGAACTACCAATTTCGAGTTGAATAATTACTTTTCAAGAACAAAAACTTTTAGTGCAAATATTTTCTTCTATACTTGTGTCAGATCGCAGAAACTTTGGTTAATGAAACAGTGCTGCATACAGCTTCTTTGCAAATGAAAAGCATTGGGTTGCTGATAAAACCTGATTTTATAAGCACGTTGTACCACTGTGCCCCGGTCTCCCCTTCTCGTTTTTCTGCAGCTTAGGCCCCTCTCTCCTGTGCTTAAAAGCGCTTAAACATGCAGTTGGCAAACATAACGGACAATGGCGCACATCTCCAAAATCCCCTCGGCTTTTTCATCTTTAAAGGCTTCTCGTGAAACCCACGAATGATGGTTTAATTATGCGCGGATTATGCACGGAGAATGCACGCGGGGGAAGAAGTTTGGGGAGAGAAAAAAAAAAGCCACTAAGCCGAAATCCAGCTCATCGAGTGAAGATGCTGCTTAACAAAAAAAGAAGCCGGCAAAAGACTTGTCAAGATTGTTTTTAATTTAGCAGAGCTCGGCGGCAATCTTGGCTAATGACAATCAAATGGAAAAGAAAACAAGAGTTTATTACTGAGGAGAACCCAAAAGGATTTGTAATTAAATTTCAGGAAAACAGAAACTGCATGGAATGAGGGGGGAGAAAGAAACACATGTTGGCTCGTTGCATGCTACATTTAACATCAATTAACGAAATATTATACAGGAGAACAGGAGTAAGGGGGGAGGAAAAAGCCAAGATAATGAAAGAAATAAGCAATTTGACAATCCTCCTGAAAGTAATTATACGTTAGAAGAAGACCTTTTTTTTCATACGCATGTCAAGATTGTATTCGAAGGGGAAACAAATCTCGTATTAATTAAATCTGTAGCAAAAGACCCAAAGGAAAGCGATGCAAAAAAAACCTAATTACGTCACGTTGTAAACCCATTTGATGAAATCATGTCTTGGCCAGACATTGGGAACGAAATGTCTATATGAAAACGCGACATTTTAGAATCTATATTCATAAAAAGTGTATGCGACTTAAAGCGGAAGTCATATAGCATAGCCATCTGAACAAATTTTGATTTGAAAGATAGCCAAATAAAAATATTAGTTTATAGGAAAAAAAATTCTAGAATATCATGAATGGCTGAAGACATGACTATTACTTCATAAACCTTCTTGGCTTTGACTGTCAGCCACTTCGTGACAACAGAATCATGAAAAGGCTGCATATAATTAACGATTCAGTCATTGGTAGTAATACCATGGACACACTATAAACTTAAAACTAGTTTATCACTAACCTAGATTATCTTTCTCAAAGATGGTTATCTTTGAGTGGACACACTGTGTTTTTATAATCTCGTTTAGTGCATTTCCCAAAATGCAATAGAACATAAACAAAAGTCATCAATCATGGCACCCATAGATCGCATTTATCCCTATACGGTATGGCTAGGGATAACAGTGTGACCGCTCATTTAATCTCGTTTAGTCAGCTAAACTTGTTTCTAAAAGTCGTTTACGCTAACCGAGTTTTAACCGAGAAATAAACGAGGTTAGCTAACTATGGACGGACACACTACACCTAAGGTAATCTAGTTTAGCAGACAAACTATAGTTTAAGTTCATAGTGTGTCCAGGGTATTAGCCACTTCGTGACAATGTTATCTCAAAAAAGATCAATATGCATGCGGCTATATTCAGCCTTTTCCGGTTAGCCATATCGTGACAGCGGCTAGTACCTCACTCATCAAACGCTTTGCCAAGCCGTTTCCGAATCTACCTTGGACGGACAAATTTAAGACTCCAGACTTTTTTTTTTAAAAAAAAAAATAGTTTACGGTTATCAGAAATGGCGTTTTCACGTGACTGACTGACTGAGAAAAGCCATTCGTGCGAAGAAGCCCATTTGTAAATAGAGTTGCGCTGTCATAGCCTAGGAAGCTAACGAAATACAAATGAAAATGGAAATGCACGGAAAAATATGAGGCTGTGGCGTTATGGGGGGGTGGAAAGGAAGACCTCGAGGGATGGGAAAACAGGGAAAACTGATGGAAAACGGGAGAGACATTGAAGAAGAAAAAAATGGGAAAAAACTTAGTATGCACTCCGACTATATACTATTTTTTTTTTCTCTTCTGAAGATGAAGGCATGCAGGGGTTTCGCCGCACAATATACAGAAATGGGGGGAAAATGTACACGACGAATGCGGACCACCGCATCAATTTGCATGAGAGATGAACGGAATAAAATGCGCGTAATAACGAAGCCGGCAAAGGCGACGTGTGAGGCATATTGAAAAAAAAAAGGGGGGCACAAAAATGTGGCAAAGGGGGAGCTAACGAGGTGACACCCCGCTCGGACCAGATAAAGACGACAAATAGCACCGATCGATACGCGCACTGTACAAAATGACGATTTGTAGGGGTCAAAATTTGGTAATTCAACAACAACAGAAATTCGGAAAATTTTGTGATATGGATATAACAGTTCCAGTAGCGGACTTAAGGGAAAATGTGCAGGGGGCAAGGCACCATTCAGGGTAGATTTCATGACTGGGCAAAACTGTATATAAACAAGGTGTCATATAAAAAAACCAAATAAACACGAGTATATTTACTATAGTTTCAAAAAAATGCTTAAGTATAGTCTGCTGTAAACATTGTAGCGGGTATATGAACCATCCAAATTTTCAACATATCCTCATCAATTTTACGTATCTATCCTAATCTATTTTTGTTGTAATTTAAGATACATAATAATAATTTAGAAAGTTATTTCCAGAGCCGTTTTTGCACGTCATTTCCAGAGCCACTTATCAACAAATTAAAAATGGGTTTAAACTTTTAAAGCTAGGTTTCATTTTTTTGAAGTTTCTTTTCTTGGAATAATATAACTAAATGATTTCAAAATATTTGTTATGTATCTAAAATGCTATGTAGCTTAAAATCCTCAGAAACTAACTTAAAAGGGGTAGTCCAATTAACCGCCTTAAAAGTGGTAGTCCAACCGCCTGAAAAGTTTTGTTTCTAGGAATGATACAACTAAATAATTTGAAAATATTTTCTATATTGACAACTTAGAAAAATATAGCTTAAAATCCTCAGAAACTAACTTAAAAGTGGTAGTCCAAGCGCCTTAAAAGTTTCGTTTCTAGGAAATAATATAACTAAATAATCTCAAAATATTTTCTATGTTTCATGTTGATAATGGCTCTGGAAATGACGTCCAAAAACAGCCCTGCCTTTCTATATACTACTTAAGTTATCCATTAGCAACGCCACCTACAATACAAAAGTTAAAGACACTTGGAAACTGAAACGAAGTTTGTATACTACACGTACTTTATATTTCGATTAACAGAAAGTTCGATAATGTGTGTTATAGCTTCACCTCCCACAGATGGTAAAAAAAACCTAAATGGCTGACCCATAAGCACAGCAAAAAAAAAAAAAAAAGTCAAGTTGTATCTAAGGCGCATCAACCAAATCCAATGTGGATGAAAATCATCATCCCATTGAGCGCGTGTTGACGCCTCTTTCCCGTTTAAGTGTCACGATAAAAAGCGGGGGAAACGGATGCTAAAAAGCAATCATTTCGCATCATCATTGTCTTTACTGCAGCTGATGAGAAAAAAGGAAGAAATTGACGCAACCGCCTTAATTACGAGCGAAAGGCGCTTTTCAGTGCAGCCGCTGAAAACCGCATAAAAAAAGGAGCGCCGAGGAAAAGCAATAATTCTATTAGCGCCATAAAAGCAGGAAATTATTAAGTCAGAGCGCTACTAAAAACAGCGGCTTTTTCCCCTCGATCAGATAACGCGTGCAAATTCGCCATTTGTACAGAAAATGCACGAGGGATAGACGAAAAGTCAAATATTTCAACAAACAGACCACCAAAACTTTGCAGTTTTTCAGTTAATTGGGGTCATAGTACATGTGCTAACCCCGTTTTTAAAATCACACCTTCTATTTAGCAGGACCTACTGCAATTGGGAAAGTAGAAGTGCTGGAGAAAAAAGGAGGTTTTAACTGCAAATTGCTCTTGCAGTCCACCATGGCCGGCCTGTGCAAGCTGCATTGGTGCCCGTTTCACAAAAGACACTCAACTTGTGGACCTTGGCAGAGTGGGCCAAATTCAGATAGCCAAAACTGCCCAAGTGAAAAGTTAGTTTGAGTACCCCTTATATATTGTACGTTCAGACAACACTAATACCCTGTCTCCACTTGCACATTTGGAACTCGTTTGGATCTAGATTCTCAGTTGGATGCAGTTAAATGT
>JAQGBW010002598.1:0-19179 GCA_034698625.1 Julus scanicus
GAGTATTACAGGGGAGCTTTCGAGTATTACAGGGGAGCTTTCGAGTATTACAGGATGGCTTTCGAGTTTTACAGGATGGCTTTCGAGTTTTACAGGATGGCTTTCGAGTTTTACAGGATGGCTTTCGAGTATTACAGGGGAGCTTTCGAGTATTACAGGGGAGCTTTCGAGTATTACAGGGAAGCTTTCGAGTATTAAAGTGGAGCTTTCGAGTATTACAGGAAATGAAGGAATGAAGGAAAATACACAATCCTTCCATAGTCACAATTTCTGGACCACCCCACATCCCCATCTTTATTAACTGCACGAAATTTCTGCATCTTAACCTTTCATAAGGTGCTCCAAACGCTTATTTGTTATCATGTTTATTCATTATTCTGGTTTTGTGATGGTATTATGAAGAACCAATCGCCAACGAATCTTGGATTTGCTTTCGTACGATTTTTTAATTGTTCTGGCACGTTCGTGTAGATGTAGTGACGTAAGTTGAAGACGGGCAGCGCAACGTTAAATTTTTCTTACCGGTGAATTTTCTTATTCTACCGTATCTCTAAAATCCGAAGAGTCTTAGATGAAAATTTAAAAAAACACCGCAAGATGTCAGCGCGATCTTTTCACTTAGAATTCATTATGCATTTTGAAAGCGGATTGCATTCGTGCGCACTTTCAGAAATTGCTGCTTCAATTGAAGCCATCGAGGAATAGGTTCACCGTAGACGGGCTCGGAATAATGGATTGTGGAGGGGCGACTGGAATTCAAATGACTTATAGCGGAACGCACTGGTACACACACATAGCCCTGGTACCCTCTTCCTACATATGGCTCCCTTATCCTCAACAATCATACCCTCTTCCTACACAGAGAGTTCAGTTTAACAGACGTGACTGACAACCTAGATTACCCTTAAGCACGGAGGAAAGGCCATCAGAAGGGATAGCCATTTTATGTACCACTAATTAAGACAAATTTGAAAGCTGCGGTTAAGGTGCTAACCCTACGACGGATTCACACACAACATTTACTGTGTCGTAAATCCAAACAACATCCACAAAACACAAAAATCACAACTTACATCGTGTCAAACTATAATAGGCATCACAATGCGGGTATTATAAAATCTAAAATGTGACAAATGCACCGTCCATAAAATAAGTCGAAATGTTTCAGCTTTACAAATTTAAGTTAAATCAACGCGCAGATCATGTTTTATTTAGTGAATATTACTTCGAGATGAAATACCTGTTTTATTTTAAAGATATTTATTTGTTTATTTATTTATTCACTGTTGATGATCAACATATTAAAAAAAGACGATCAACCAACTATCAAAACACTCAAAGAGCACTTAAATTAAGACTAAAATATCACACCTGTGAGTAAAACAACATCACTCATACAAAGACCATATAATAATTTGCATAAAAATTTCAACGCCAAATAAAAAAAAACAGAACTCAATCCATGTACTAACCAACAAAACAACGTTTCTCTTATTGCCAGATATCATAAATTTTTTCATCTTAATATGATCTTTCAATAATATCATTTTTCATCTTAATTTTTTCATCATATCTTAATGAAAGAAATTTTGCTTTTCAGTGCAAGAAATCTGATGAATGAGAAGGGGGTAAAAGTGCAAAACATCAAAAACGACTGTTAATATATATTTAAATTTCAAGTAGAATAATAGGGTGAACATTAAGCAACCCACCTTTGTGCAAAGTACTGTTGAGTAAATTTGTCTAGTTTAGATGATTACTTGCCAGTCTGTGACATGGGAATACAACTTTAATCTTTAAGGCTAGCACATAAGGGTAATTTAAAGAGATCTGAAAAACTAAATTACTCTTAAACATAATGATCTGGTAATCTGAACTGGTCTAGTGATCTTTAAATAGAGCACGTGATTTTCATTTAAATTGTAAATACTGGGTTATGCCATCAGTTTGGTTCTTTGACTCCCTTAAATTACAGGAAATTGGATCTGCAATTTCATTAAATTTAAAATTTCTTGACTTTCTGGTTGAAGGTTTGGCAACTTGCATTCTAGTGGTTTTAAACCGACGTGCTACGACAATTGTTTAGGGGAGAGTGGGTAGGAATGGGCCATTTTTCACCTTTTTATTTTTTAAATTTTTTACAAACCATAAAACGTTACAACTTTTATTCACAAATTTACTTAACACTATTGGAAATATTGTGCACAGTGTTGAAATATTTTCTTATTACAAAAGTAAGAAAAATAATTGAAATAAACTACTTTCCATATTGTCCCATTCCTCCTGCCACTAAGTATTTGTCTTAAACACACCGTAGGATTAAAAGGACCTGACAGATTGGTGTGAAACATCTAATAACATCATTGTAATCCTAACTGCAATTAATGTACTTAATTTGAAAACGTTTCCTAAATAAACGATACTTTTAGAAGATTTTAATATTTGATGTAAAAACGTACTTTTTGGTAGTGAAAAACACTTTTCCTTTCCATATTCTTGTGTTTTATCAGAAGACCACCATTTTACACAAAAAATGCGGGAGCATGAGTGTCAAACATTTTACACTTTCCAATTTTTAATTATTGGTAATGTCACATTCCTCCTGCGTCCCATTCCTACCCATTCTCCCCTAGTTTAGTTTAGTTTACCTAGTTTAGTGAGCAGTGCGTTAATAAAATGTGTAAAATACTGTCTTATCATATTGGTGTTTTAAAAAGAAGTTCATGCCGTAATTATCATTCAAAAATGACGTATTTTTATCATGCTTTTTCGGATAACTGGTGCTGAATAGACCTAAATGTTTTCGATTATGGCTCATCATATTATTCATTTATAAGTGTTATTGGAACTCCTTTGATTATGTTTGAATTTTGGACCTATGTGGTCGAATTTGTACTCTCTGAGTGTTTTGAAATAAATAATAATAATAAAATAATAATGATGCTGCCCCTGAATGACGGCAATCAGTGCATGCTTGCCTGTTGGCATGGTTTGCCGCCCTCTAAGGGGGAGTAAACACTTAAATACATGGTTTTAACATGAACCAATGTGATCGTGTGTATCGCATCGAGGGTAACCACCTGTGCCACGGGAATAGGGTCAGAAGTTAGAGCCCTCGAGAGTAAGAAAAGGCAGACGACGGTGGTTTCGCGACTCTCGTCCCGGTCGGGGAATTTCGAAAGATGAACGTTTAAAGTACTTGTGACGGAAGGACGACGAGGATTCACCGGGGAGCTCCTCTTCCTCGTCACGGATCTCTATTAGATTAACCCGTCATGGAAGGATGCAAAGTCTTAACTAAAGACGGAAGCCAACCGAGTGAATAAATCACCGAAATAACGAATTAAATAGGTTAATTCAGACACACTGCAAATTCGCCCCTAGAACAACAAGATGGTGTTCAATAAGTGAGAAAGATGTGAATCCATTCATATATTTGTGGCACGAAATTCGATGAAATGTATATTTTTATTTCAAAATCCCAATCTGAGAGTACTTCATTAGCTTACGAGATCGCTCGAGATCTTGGAAGATTACCTTTAATCTGATAGATTAGCTACAGAGCACATCAGCTGGTTCACAATTTCGTTTCTGTGCCAAGAATTAATTAGTCTTAAATAATTTGTTAATCACCAGTTAAGTTTTTAGTTTGTTAATCCCCAGTTAAGTTTTTAGTTTGTTAATCCCCAGTTAAGTTTTTAGTTTGTTAATCATCAATTAAGTTTAAAGTTTGTTAATCCCCAGTTAAGTTTTTAGTTTGTTGATCCCCAGTTAAGTTTTGAGTTTGTTAATCCCCTGTTAAGTTTTAAGTTTGTTAATCCCCAGTTAAGTTTATAGTTTGTTAATCCCCAGTTAAGTTTATAGTTTGTTAATCCCCTGTTAAGTTTTAAGTTTGTTGATCCCTTTTTAAGTTTTAAGTTTGTTAATCCCCTTTTAAGTTTTAAGTTTGTTGATCCTCTTTTAAATTTTAAGTTTGTTAATCCCCTGTTCATTTTATTAATCCCCAGTCAAGTTTTTAGTTTGTTAATTTCCTGTTAAGTTTTAAGTTTGTTAATCCCCAGTTAAGTTTTAAATAGTTTGTTAATCAACAGTTAAGTTTTAAGTTTGTTAATCCCCAGTTAAGTTTTTAGTTTGTTGATCCCCAGTTAAGTTTTGAGTTTGTTAATCCCCTGTTAAGTTTTAAGTTTGTTAATCCCCAGTTAAGTTTATAGTTTGTTAATCCCCAGTTAAGTTTATAGTTTGTTAATCCCCAGTTAAGTTTTAAGTTGGTTAATCCTCTTTTAAGTTTTTAGTTTATTAATCCCCTGTTAATTTTTTAGTTTGTTAATCATCAATTAAGTTTTAAGTTTGTTAATCCCCAGTTAATTAAGACCCCTTGGGGAGAGAGATTTTTCCCTTTCATCGTGAGGAATCAACAAAACAAACAATCTCCAACCTAGTACAAGTTCGAAACAACGAGATTCGCAAATTAAACAACCTAAGTTTATTTTACATTTCACAACGCTTAGGCATCTCTAAGCCTTCTTCGGATGCTACCTAAACATTGACTCGAACATGACACGAACATTGACATAGGTTACTAAGATAAAGCAAATTGCGAATACAGGAAACGTGTAGATTCCTAGTGTCTCAAAAGATAAGAGGTGAGATTAAGTGGGACTATGATACACTCCCTAAGAAAGCTCGTGTGTCCCTCACTTTTAAACTAGATTCCGAGTGGTCGAGAGTGAGACAGGTGAAAAAAGCGTTTAAAAGTAGAGCGTTTGTTTGAATGTTCATCCTCGCGTGAAATTCGCCCGTGGGATTCATTTGACATTCGTCGCGATGTAATTTCTAGTTAACTCGTTTCAATAGTTCCCTCGTCGCTCGCCTTCCTGGACTAATTTCACCGGCGCAAATGAGAAAACCCTCGCGGGACAGGACGCTGAATTGCGGGGGAATTGCTTCTCCCGATTGGGGACACCTAGCATGATGGCTGCGCTGCACACTCTCCTCCAACAATTCAAACACGAAATGTCGTTCAGACACATTCTACAACCTACCATAACAGATAAAAGAAGTCGAGATCCGGGATATAAAAATGCACAAAATCTATATTGGTTGCAGGCATTGGAAAAGGAAAATTCGATCATTTTTTTATTGAATACCCATAATGTATTTACATTCGTACGTGTTATCTATTTTCGTATTCTGTTTTCTTTTAATTCTGGACTTATTCGTCCACTATGTACTCCTTGAGTGTTGCTTGATTAGTAATAATAATAATATTGTATATAGCCTTTTTTTGCGGCGGTGATTCCAATTAGAGAAATTGTCCATTTAATAGCAAAAAACACAAAAAACTTAAAATATATCTTTAAACTAAAATGTTATCACAAGCAAAACATAATTTCGACCCTTTACAAAATGACCACATGGGGGGTACATAAAAAGACCACATTGTCTTTTTCGGTTGCAATCAGGCGCACCCTCAAGTGCTTGGTTTATTAAAGGAGGCCCTCCATACCTCTTTCCGGTAAACGTTGGCCTCCCATATTATAAGTCTTCGGAGGAAGGGGCGTGTCCGGTTGTAAATCCATTTTTAAAATTTTTTCTGACTGCTCGCAAACACTGGATAAAAACAAATGGGTAGGTGCGAGTGGAGGGCTAATGACCACGTGGTCGGGGGGGAAGGAAGGGTAAGAAAAAGCCACACAAGACCACAAGGGAGGGGGGGTGTAAAATGACTAGAAATACGACCACGTGGTTTTTTAACGGCCCCAAAGAAGCCCACACAGATCTTTGACCGGGGCGCGAACACCGCACCGAATTTCATGATATCAGACTACTGCCGTAATGTTAACAATAAAAAAAGTTAAAATTGTGATTAATTATTTTCTGCTAATGTAATACAAGATGCCACTGTATTGTATATCCCTGTCAGGAATTAGCGAATCTCTGAAGCTAATGAAACTCGATCCAACCACACGCGTATCAAGTTCGAAGATGTATCGATTCTTTTCGTACCTCGTCCAACAGCGCATAAAAAACGTGTATTTTTTAAGTAAAAAGATGTTGTACACACGCTTCGTTCATATTTACGGCTGGATTTGAGACGATAATTAAAAGATGATTGATTAGCGATGAGCATCCAGCCCGCGGAATCCTTTGTCTGTCTTATCCGCAGCTGTTGTGGAGCCGCTGACAAATCGATCCATCGAATCCTTTGTGTTCGGCGATTCTTCCATAACAAAATCTGAGCAACTCTAAACATATATATAGGTGTAGTGTATGGGAGTACAGGAGTACGAACACAGATTACAAACGTAACCTACTCGCGTATCCATTTTTTTATTATTATCATCGTTCGCACGCGAGTTGTTGTTGTCATCCTAGTCTTCTTCGTATTGTTCGTCGTTGGCCAATGAGAATTGGTTTTCGTCTACCGTCCGAGTGACAATGTGACAAAAAGCGAGACGCAGGTACATCACGTGAGTCTCGAACGAAATTTATTATACTCGCCTTTTTTCGATACACCGGAGTTAATTGCGTGGAAAAAGCAATTCAGCAGACTCTCGAGGAAGATTAATGGACCGTATACATAATTCAGAATTTCAATTACAATCCGTAAAGGCATATAACTCAGGTATGAATGACCTTATCATACACGCTCCAACGCCAACCTGCCAATGAGAGAAATTATCGGAAAAACTGCTTTCGCTAAAAACGACCTTTCAGTCCATCGCGTGTGAGAATCAAAGATAGATGGTCACCACCATCGCCATCAATACGATAATCACTGCTTTAAACAATGTATCATATCTTCTTTTGATGCAATCGCTCGTTTTGAAAATCTTAGGTCATTTATTTATTTATTTACTACTATTATTATCAGTCCATACAATAAGTATGACCACACGAGCCAAAGTATGGCCACGTGGCCAAAATCATCAACAGAAAGAACTGTGGCGGCCCGTACTAACAATGTCTCGCCCCTCTGGCGTTGGTTTTCCCCTCTTAACACTAAGAGGGCAATTAAGGCATTTGGGGAAAACCTGAAAACTGGGTTAAAAACAAGGTAAAAAAGTGGGAACACGATAAATGGAGGGCAGGGATGCCTAAAAAAAGCACACTGGAAGTAAATAAATGGAAGGAGAAAACAGGTAGAAAAAGGCTATATGACAATTAACTTGGGGATTCGAAGATCTCCAGAACAAAGAGGTCATTATAAACCTTATTGGCCCTCTTTCTTGGACACGCCCTAAAGCCTGTTGCCCACCTGTCGAAAATCACTCGTAACTCACACGAAATCGTCTGCTAAATCAGGAAGTGGACGTTCACACATGTGCAATAGGTAGAGGGGCAAGCTCACATGACGTCACGGAAATGAGCCTCGCCATGCCGAATTCAAACATTCGGCATGTTGTGTGGCCAGCTAGAAAATATGGTAAAATGGTAAATATGGTCACGTGCTTCACGCCACTAGCAGGAGCGCCGATCTTTTTTTCCTTTTGTGAGGTGCGTCAAGTGGGTATTGGCACGCAATTTTGTGAGTTGTGAGGTGGTGGGCACCAGGCTTAAGTCTCACATTTCCTAGACTTTTGTGGGGAAGTCTAGTTCTCCTCATTAGCCTAACCGCAAAACATTCATCATTCACTAAACTTATTATAAATTTAAAATCCATGTTTGTAATTAGTTGTAGTGTATTTTTCGATTTTTAAAAACCCGGTGATATATCTTATCGTAGCCTTTTAGACTCATGTTCTGCAGATATTTGAAAACACTAAAGCATTTTCATCAGGTTTTTTTGTTTTTTTTAATTTTTCATAATCAATTTTTTTCACAGTCTTTGCAACTTTTACTATGCATATTTCCAATAGTGCGAGGTTTTCAGAATAGCATTTATCGCACGAAGGGAAAACTGACAGTGTTGTGGAAGACTTCAACATTTCAGTGTTCCGCGGGATGCCGTGTCTCATTCGCTAATGTCTCTCAAATGCTCTCCTACATGTATATAACAGTAATTGTAGGATACGGCGGGATAGCGAGTCTATTGGCTTGGCATACATATGCATAGTATCCGGCAAGAAAATTACAACGAGGGATATATACATCCACATTCGACAAATTAAATTACCAGAAGCTTTCTAATTCGTTTAAAGAAAGAGAATGGGAGAAAAGTTACTCTATACTTCCGAGGATTTTAGATGCTGTATAAAAAATGCAGTTTCACTTTCGTCACATCGCGTATTATAATAAAGATGAAAAAACACATTAGCGTTTTATTCTATTAAAACAATAACCGTTGAAACCTTTGTTCGGGTAGCATCCATCATGAACGAGAAGCGAAAAGCACGCACGTTCATTCTGACCATTTGTTTTCCGTGACTCGATTTTAATTAGTATTATTTTGGGGAAATGTGCCTGGCTTCCGAGTATTAATTAAACGCAAAAACGCGTTAAACACGGTTAAACACGTTGAGCGTGTGATTACGGGCTGCGTGTACTTGCGTTTCCCCTTAAGAACGCACCTATAGTGCTGCCATCTGGAACACACTTGTTAAAAAATGTTTATGCCATTTTCTCACTATCCTGAAAAAAAAATGAGGTCTGTCTGTCAAAATCTGGCAATGGCTGCACATGTTCACACTACACGTGACCACAATCTCCGGACAGACCGACTGCGCATGTGCAGTCACTTATGGTTAAAATTGGGAACCATTTTAAAACCATGTGGAGGGGCTGCCATTTTCCAGACAAACACAGTGTAATGGGTTGACCTAAAAAGAAAAATGGGCGAAGCTTAACTTTGTAAACTCTAGTGCGCATGCACGGGGCACCAAACCGCACAAAAGTCTGGGGCCTGTGAACCTGGCATAACTGCCGATTTCCGGGGATTAGCCTCTATCTCTTTCTTCCTAAAAAAATTCATAATCCAAATGAGAATAAACCCACTAAAAATACTAACAAAAAATAACTTACTCATCATTGATCCCGACCTCCCTTGCACACTTTGCGATTCCACCCCACCTTATTGACACCACCTACTCTACAACTGCCGCCACCATCTTATTCTATCCACAAAACAAAATTCAATACCTCAATCTCTTGTTAACCCTCCAGACCTCTTTAATTTTCTACTAACCTCCCCCAGTCCCCAGTCTATCTGGCTGCAATACAGAATAGCCAATATCCTAACTGACAAACTCTCCCAACACTTAAGCCAAGCCCTTTATATAACCTTTTAATTTTCGTTATGATTTCCTAACCTTATAACACCCAAATGTAACCCCTTAAGGCGAGACGTGCTGAGTCATGTGGTGCCCAATAACTCCACTTGGATTAGCCTCTATCACCTACCTGGGAATTTCGCCTACACAGGGAGACTTCTACCCTCTCTCGAGGAGTCTTTAACGTGCAACAATCTACAGGGGACCTCGATTTAAACTCAACGGAAAGAACCTGCACTTACGAAATTTCTCCCATCTGTAAAAATTCTCACAGAGCTCGACCAGGAAGGGAACCCAGCACCTATAAAGATTGCGAAGCGAGCACGCAACCCACTCGACCGCCAGCATCGGCTATGTGTGACGAATGTGATACCAATCTCTCTCCTCGTGTAAGATTCTCGTATGTAGGTGGCGGCACCTTAGGCATCGTTTTTCTAACTTCCGCTTCCAAAGCCGAAACTTCCGCCAGAGGTCAATTTCGAAGCTGTCATTGACGTCATTTCGCCACTTACAGTAGGCATAGAAGTAGTTGCCTACCCTAATCCTAACCACACAGTCGCTGGATCTCGGCGGGCGGGTGGGCAAATGCCAATTCCGAGAAACGCAATTTCAGCCGCATTTCATCCAATTGTAGGCAGTTGCATTTGTTGGGCTGTTTTAAATTCGAGTCATGGCAGCGAACACGCGGCGTGTCTTGATTGTGGGCCAATATTATGATAATTCGCTCCTCGAGTGTCTGCCGCCACTTCTAAGTCTGAATAATAAAGGACGAGTGGAAACGAATACTCGAGCTTTTTTCCCTTCGTCTTTGCTACAAATTTACCAAAAACCGCAGGAATTCATCTCTAGAAGCCCAGACAAGGATCAAAAACGATCCCTCATCACACGTAGAAAAACGCCGCCAAATTAATGCAGTATTATTTATTTTCTTATTTTTAATATATTATCATTTCCATTATTATGAGGACTAAATACCAATGGCAGGATTTGGATGTGTACCTTATTCCAATGAGACTCCTATTTTGAGTAGCTACTGTACAATCTAATACCGTATTGTTCTTTGCTCCCCTGTAACCTCAGCTTATGGAATCGGCCCTAAGAAAGCTCAAACAACTTAACCGTGACTAGCAATTCTGGCAAACCCTCCCACTTCAGATGTTGCGGATCTGTACCATGAGAAAGGAACACACTAATCTCGCCTTCCCTCTCCTCGAATGAGGAATTTAATCTGTCAAGAGTGAGGCGAGCAACCTGTATTGGGGCCAACTGGCCCATCCGGGTAACTTGTGGATCTCGTCAAACAAATGAAACTCAATTCTTCACTCATCTTCTATATTCCTTCCCTTCCACCGCGATACATTCAATTGTTATATTCCAAGCACTATTCACCACTTGATTATATTGTAAACCGTATCTGTATCGAACTCGTATATCTGCATCTGTTAAAATTGTTCAATTCTCTCTTTACGTAGACATCCTGCGCTGTACCCAGTAGCAGCGTCTTCTCCCAACAAGGAGCGAACAAAGTCTCAAATAAAAAAAAACCTCAGCTTTCACCATTTGCTCCTAGCCATTCACTACACTGCCTCAAAGTTGGACCATCCCATCTCCTCCTGAAAATGAGACAAGCTAAGACTCGTGGTGCCTGGATAAATAAATTTGCTTTAATAAACTTCCCACTGTTTAGGGTCCAGGACTGAAAATCTTTCAATTCTGCCAATCCTGGAATGATACTGTTTTGTGAGCTGCTTTAAGCAGGTCTGGTTTAAAGAGCATTTTGGATGACCGCTAAGCACATCCGGTGAGGATAAGAAGATGGGGGCGTTCGTGCGTGGTCAATTTATAGAGTAACTACCATGGTCAGTGTTCACCTCGAAACAACTTAGGTGAAAAAGCCACAAAAACCAGCATCAGGAGAGCTGAAAAACCCACGACTTCCGATGACAAAGAGGAAAAATGGCCTCGATTATCAGCCAACACGACTCAGTTGGACGTTTGAGGGCTGCAGGGAGGTCCACTGGTCACTGGGGGGAACATGTTATAGTCCATGCATGTGAATAACGGCTGATTTATTGATCGAGAGCCGGAAAATGGTAAAAAAAATGCAGTTTTTGGTTTTAATCTCTAGATTAGCGATGTTTGATGTCATTAAAAGCTCAAGTCTTGTCCCACCGAAGAAAAGCAATTTCCTTTTGAGAGATAGTGGCGCCACATGATACTCCCTCCGAAATGCCTTAATTTCTAGGGTTTAGATACTGCTGAATTAAATTAAACTGATTTGTACGAGGAACCCCCGAAAATAAAGGTTTGATCGAATCCTTACATTACCTTACTTCCTATTCAACTGTGAAATCAGATTTTACCTAAATATTTATAGATATTGCCATCAAAACATACGCTTCGAATGCTTATTAAGCTTAAAATTCTTTATAAAAGGGATGAATGTAAAGATGCTCGGCACCTTCGTAATTGCGTACTGACAATGCCAACAATGAAACAATAATAATAATAAAAATGATACAAGGGAGGGCAGAGCCACTCGTAGGGTACCACAATACATACAATTGCGATGCCAACACAAAGTAAAAAATTGATTTAAAAATTTCATTCACAAGCATTTAAAATCCATTGTAAAAAGCAAAGCATCGGTCACGATAATTAATAAGTTGTGTTAAGTGTCTTCTCCGTATTTAGTAGTGATGCTGTCCTGTTCTGTATACAGTTTTTAAACGCGTTCGTAGAAGCGGATGTGACATCAGACTGGGTAAGCGAGTTTCAGGACCGGACAATGCGGTGGGCAAGAAACTGCTCTTATACCCTTCGAGCTGCATAGCGAAAATAGTTGAGGGGTCGATATCATAAATGCCGTTAACAACCTTATAAATAAATTAACTCTTATTATGTTTCAAGTCTGCATCCAGAATTGTGGAGTCTATATCGAGCGACAAGTTCATTTCTAAAATGACTTCTGACCGAATTGCTCCACTCCCTTCGTTCAGTGATTCCCGATGGGAGAAAAAAATGAAGACGACGGAAATAAATCATTCGGTATAAGATTACTAATGATACGGAAGAACGAAAGGAAAAGAATCTGGAAATGTGGATCAAATCGATGAAATCAAATCAGTAGAAAAAGGAAACGAGGACGACGGACGAGGTGTTTATAGCCAAGTAGAAAAACAAAACCAGAAGACGAGGTGTCCACGCAAACTATACGTGCGAAAGGCCGCGCAGTTGGGATATATATAATTTTCATCTTTTTTTATATATGTAGAGCGTATATAATAAGGTTGTGAGCCTCTGTGATCGATATTCCCGCGAGACGGCGTCATTAAATACTCGCTTTTGCCGTCGTAAAAGCAGCGCCTAAACGAGCCTTTCGCCTTCTAATGAGTTTCTGCGGGCCTATTTCTTTATTGGCTGCATAACTAGGTACTTACACGTGTTCTGGTTAATTACCGAGGTTAGCTTCTGTACGAAGGTTATGTACCTCATTAGACATCGCCAGGGATGCGAAAACTACCCAATAAACAACGACGCTCCTGCGTATAGGCATTATACAATATGCTACGGAATGAAACGACTGCAATGAGAGCATCTCGACGAATAACCTAAGACATGTCGGATATGGTTTGTTGTTTAAGGGTTCAACGGCAACCGAGGCCATGGTGAGCCCAGACATCCCGTTGGAAAAATGGTTAGAACCATAGGAGACATGTTTGCAGAACGGGCTAGACCTTAGCCCCAAAGTGCATCTAAGCTGTCCCTTTGTCTCCGAAAAAAATTATTTGACTGTTCTAATTTTGCCTGCATTAGAGGTTGTAGACATTGGAAGAGAGCTTTAAAATTGTTTATAATGGATAATTTGTGAAATTATATGTATATTTCTGTCAGGCAATGTTATATCGTAGTATAAGTAAAAGCATTTTAGATTAAATATAGCCAGCAAATTCACAATATAACTATTCAATAGTGTATCTGTCTCACCTTTGTGTGGAGGCCGATTTACCGAAAAATTCATTTTCATGGAGAACCAGTTTGCGAAATACGTCCTAATTTTCGATATCTTCCAGCTACTGTTCACGAGAACATCACGTGTTATAAATTTCGCGTAAAATCCACTAAAAACTGTAAAAATCCACACGAGAAAATCCGAAAACTTGAATCAAAATTGACATTAAAAACTTAATTAAACTTATGGAACATCGAAGTCGGGCACGTGCGGTTGTTCTTGTTGATGCGCGTGCCTATCGCGTGGGCACGGGCTGCACGTGCCTTTCTTTACGTTCGATCTACGTGCAGCACGTGCCCCGACTTCCATGCACGCGCCTTTCGTTCTACACTTCTAAATGTTGTTCCATAGTTTGGAACAAATGTTTTATTCGGTTTAATATCAATTTAAATTATCACATCGTTGCAATAAGCCCTTCAAATGTTAATTGATGGGAGTAAATCCGGTTGTGTTAATGTGGAGTCTGGAGTACCACGTGACAGTTTCCTCCAATCTGTTTATAAGCAGGAGGAACCACAGATGCATATACGCGATTATCTTAACCTTGGTGGATTTACTGTTCCAGAAGCTGCAATATATATAGGCTTAACTCCAGCCAAGTCCATCTGTTAGACAGGAGTTGACCGCTCTGATCTAATCATCTCCCCGCTGAAGATGTGCAAGAAGAAGCTCCTGTTGATATACTAGCTGGAGTGAAATTTCAGGATCTTAAGTCACTTAGATTAGGCACCACTGTCAAATAGCAAGTGCATAAAAAACAGTATATTATTCTAGAATTTACTCGGTAAAATAAAATAAAAATCTAATAAATTTTATATAAGGGATTTTGCACCGTGTGGCTTTAAACGAGAGGGATTTCTTATTAATATTTTATGGGAATATCACGGTATATAGAGAAAAAAATATCGAACGAGACTTAGAGGAACCCCTCTCGCTAAGTCTCGTAATATTGGAGCCTTTCATAATCCCATTGAAGCGGATTCCCATAAATGGGAGTTTTCACTCGGGTTAATGGCTTTTCTAGGATAGATTGGGGTTTCATCGAAATGTTGCTAAAACTGAGAAAAAATTTCCTTTTGGTTTGTTGGTTGGTTAAGTTTCACGGGCCCAAAGGTGCAACTAAGGTTTAAAAAAATCCAAAACGATAATCGGTCAATACTGCCAAGAGTCTGCAGGATAAAGGGACAAGTAAATAATGTGTATCAACTAAAAAACAGTGGAATGACACTGGAAATAAAGTTCTAAATGAATACCTTAAGTAGGCTCTTACAGGAGGCCCAGTCAAATGATTACAGGAAAAAATTAAAAATATGGGCAAAGAAGGATGTTGAGTGATACTGTCCTAGAAAATGTCTACACTGAAGATGCTGAGATCCACTGTCAAGGAAAATGTCTACAAGGAAGATGCTAACTGGTACTGTCTTGGAAAATTTGTACACAAAAACAGCCAGGATTTACTGTTAAAAAAAATGTCTACACAGAAGATGCTGAGTGCCACTGTCCTAGAAAATGTCTACACGGAAGATGATGCTGAGTGCCACTGTCAAGGAAAATGTCTACACGGAAGATGATAAACGGTACTGTCCTGAACAAATTCTACATGGAAACCGCTAAGTGCCACTGTCCTAGAAAATGTCTACACGGAAGATGCTGAGATCCACTGTCAAGGAAAATGTCTACATGGAAGATACTAAGTGATACTGTCATGGGAAATTTCTACACAAAAACAGCTAGGATCCACTGTCAAAAAAATGTCTGCACAGAAGATGTTGGGTAATACTGTCCTGGAAAATGTCTACACGGAAAAAGCTGAGATCAACTGTCAAGGAAAATGTTTACACGGAAGATGATAAGTGATACTGTCCTGAACGAATTCTACATGGAAGCCGCTAAGTGCCACTGTCCTAGAAAATGTCTACACGAAAGATGCCAAGTCCCACCGTCACGGAAGGTGTTAAGTGGTACAGAGCAGATTTTTCCTAGTGACTAAGACGGATAAAATTGAGAACACTGGAAAAGGTGACTTTCCATGTCACTCCAAGGATGGAGGAGAGATTGAGCGGGACTAAACCACAATGGCAGAAAAATTCCCTATTGCAACACCCATTCCGGGTAATTTGGGTATAGAAAACATCGGACCGGGTTAGTAAAATCTGCGTAAAGAGACGGATGCAGCTCGATTGAAAGGGAGTTGGCGATGCGGACGAGGGTTGTGGTTTGTGTTTTCGGTGAGTCGGATATTCGACTCAATTTCACGCTTTCGGCGTTTCTTTCGCCCGCTTAAGCAATCTTCGATGATACGCCTCACTCGGTGCGTCTATGCAACAAGGGCCCTAACACCGTCAATAGAACAGGTACAATTTCACAGATACAAAAATAATTTTGCAATTGTACCTTTTTTGTGGATTATGGAATGAAAAATCATTCTTGGATTTAATACCAGTTGCATTTCTATCATTCCAGCATTCAAAATGAGGGGGAGGCATTAAGATGCCAGTTAATGGGTCTTTACACCCTCCCTTTAAACAAGTACTTGCTACTGACTGGACATGATTTATTGACGTACCCAGGCCTGACAAGGGGAAGGGGAATTTGGAATGGTCATGAAAACTAAAAAAAATGCAATTTTTCTATGGTAAAAATGCAAATTTTCTTTAGTAGAAACGCAATTTTTCTAAGGTAAAAGCGAAATTTTTCTTTGGCAAAAACGCAATTTTGCTATGGTACAAATGCAATTTTTTTACTTTAAAAATACAATTTTTCTTTGGTAAAAAAAACATTTTTGATACATAAAAAACCCAATTTTTCTATGGTACAAATGCAAATTTTATTTGGTAAAAAAACGCAATTTTTCTAAGGTAAATACACAATTTTTCTACTTTAAAAACACAATTTTTCTACGTTAAAAACACATTTTTGCTATAGTACAAATGCAAATTTTCTTTGGTAAAAACGCAAATTTTTTAAGGTAAAAACACAATTTTTCTAAGGTAACACAATTTTTCTACTTTAAAAATGCAATTTTGTTTTGGTAAAAAAACATTTTTGATACAGTAAAAACCCAATTTTTCTATGGTAGAAATGCAAATTTTCTTTGGTAACAACGCAATTTTTCTAAAGTTTAAACACAATTTTTCTACTTTAAAAACACAATTTTTCTACGTTGAAAACACAATTTTGCAATGGTACAAATGCAATTTTTCTACTTTAAAAATGCAATTTTTCTTTGGTAAAAACATTTTTGATACATTAAAAATCCAATTTTTCTATGGTACAAATGCAAATTTTATTTGGTAAAAAAACGCAATTTTTCTAAGGTAAAAACACAATTTTTCTACTTTAAAATGCAATTTTTTTTGGTAAAAAAAAACATTTTTGATACAGTAAAAACCCAATTTTTCTATGGTAAAAACAAGGACCATATAATTTCCCCCCTCCCCAAATGTGATGACATATTTGGCATTTCCACCGGGCCCGGCCCTGGCTCTCGGCGCCCCTGGACGTACCTCCGGTATTAGCTTTTTCCAACATTTCGACATTTTTCCACATTTTCCTACAGCAACAACTTTTGCTGTCGATATCCAGCATTATATTCGGCTGGTTCACGTAAATTGCACGCATGCGTAAATGCCGTTTGTTGCCGTCTAAAAAGTTCCAAAATTGATTTTGAATGATATTTATTCATTTTGTAACCAGTCTCTTCTGGTTTTCAGAAAAGATGGAGGGAAATGTGAGAGCATTTTTCCTGAGCATTTCGTTCCGCATCATCTTAACGTCCGTTCTCGCGAATTAACATCAGTTCGGATTGGTCGAACGTCACTGAAACTTATCGATATAAAAGATAGAAAACGAAGATGACGATAAATTTCCGATAATTGCTAGGTTCGGGGCTAAGGTGATTGATATTTCCTCCGCGCTGGAAGCCAATCAAATTGAATTCTTTCTCTCCGAGTTAAACACTCGCTTCCGTTATCTTTTTATGACAACTGATTCTAACGCTGTGGGAATAAAGTCTTTTAGAAAATCACGAGAAAAACGTCAGTTTTAAGAATAAATATATCGGACGAACGATCGAAAGAGAAATCAATCATTGCAAATTAAGTTTACGGAATGAATCAATACGGGTGCTTTGTTTTTTTGTCAATCTAAACACCTTTTTGTCTCTCGGGCATTTGTTAAATAAACACGATAATTTGACCATTTCGAGCATCTCTCTGAAATCTTCAAATACATTCTAGAGATGTCAGCAGGCCTGCTGAGAAAGGGGGGCCAGGAAGGGGGAAATACCCCGAACCCGAGATTTTTAGGGGCCCGAGCCTCCAGAATATGCGTGAAAAAATTTGAAATGTTGAAAATGACCTTTCGAAGTTGTCATGAAAACTAAAAAAACGCAAATGTTTTTGGTAAAAACGCAATTTTTTTATGATAAAAACGCAATTTTTCTAGGGCAAAAGCGCAAATTTTCAATGGTAAAAATGAAATTTTTTTTGGTAAGAACGCAATGTTTCTACGTTAAAAACGTATTTTTTGTATGATAAAAACTCAATTTTTTTAAGGCAAAAACGAGGACCATATATTTCCCGCCCCCGGAATCCTCGTTTTTACGAAAAAAAAATTCCATTTTTACCAAATAAAATTTACGTTTTTAATAAAGCCTTAGAAAAATTGCGCTTTTGCCTTAGAAAAATTGCGTTTTTATCATCTAAAATCTGCGTTTTTACCATAGAAAAATTGCGTTTTTAACGTAGAAAATTTGCATTTTTACCGTTGAAAAATTGCGTTTTTACCAAAAAAAATTTGCGTTTTGACCATAGCAAATTGCGTTTTTCAGCTTTCATGACAATTTCGAAAGTTCATTTTCAACAATTCAAATTTTTTTCACACATATTCTGGAAGCCCGGGCCCCTAAAAATCCCAGGCCCGTGTATTTTCAACTCTTTCCCCCCTCTCTCGTCAGGCCTGCTTGTGCCTGGTACCAGGCACAGGTCCGCACACGCGGAGTAAAGTGGCCACATTTTCCCCCAATTTTAGTAGCATTTATGTGTGCATTTTGTTTAATAAAGTTAATAAAGTTCGCAAATGTTGCTTTGGAATCAGACGTCTTTACAGGGGGAGGGGTCGTGAAAGGCAGACCTAGGGGGAGAAAGTCAAAAAAAGTCAAAAAATCGAAGACGTCTTTAATGGATGTTCCCTTACGGAAGACCAGAGTGCGAGTGTCGCTGGCGGTATGTTTTCTTTGTTCGTTGATTACGACGCAAACCCCGCAATTGAGGTGTCGAAAATGCGCGAATTGCGTGCGATGATCAAACGTCGATCGTCGGAAGAACAAATAAATCGAGCGTCCCTCTTATTCGCACGCACGCATTCATGTTAGGGGCGAGTGAAAAAAAAAAAACAATAGCCACCTCAGGCCGAACTATTTTAGTATACACCTTACCTACTCTAAAACCATTGCATTGCCTGATTCTGCATCGTGCAATATGAACAGGAGGAGGTAATGGTAGGAGCAGAGGGAACAATAAGCCAAAAAGGCAGGTGGGTCGGTGGCTCGTATTAATGCGTACACACGTCGTGCCAAAAGCATCGACGTATTTTTTTGGCATTGGCTCGCTATTTTGCCAGCCTTCTAATGATAATAATTAATCTAGTCCCGAAATCACGTTACGGCGAACGACACCGTCGTACGAGAAGAAAGATTTCTGCGATTAAAAGCAACGACTCTTACCGATGATGCCAAGAAACAAATCCAAATATAAAAATCTGGCTTATGACCAAACATTGTTAATCCTTGATATATCGGATTGTGATCATCGTGGAAAACCGACCATCTTTGGTCCGAGTTGCTGATTTTTGGTACCTTTGTTTTTAATACGCCCATACCTCGTTATACGGCCTTTCGCTATAACGTCCTTTTTTAATTATGGCACATTTTCGATGTACGGCCCACAATGTTTCGTT
>JAQGBW010002599.1:0-19176 GCA_034698625.1 Julus scanicus
ATGTCCCAATATAGACCAGCGCGTCGCTGCGCTGGGTCCCTAGAGACAGGGAGGAGGTGTACGCCATATTCCAACATAAACCACATAGAAAACCTGTGGGGTGTTCTTGCAAAGAAGGTTTATGCAAGTAACCGACAATTTGATAATGTGTGTGAAGCCGTGAACTCAACCAGGGAATCATGGATGCATGGGACCAAATCAACCCCGAATTATGTTTTAAACTTGTCGATTCAATGCCAAATCGAATATTTAATGTTATTTTAAATAAAGGTGCATCGATAAACTATTAATCATGCACTTTAGGCATATTTTTGCATACTGGTCTTATATTTTCTTAACATTTAGAATGGTTGTGGTGTCTTTAATTTTGTATCTGACAACATCGTGCAAATATTGCAATACATTATTAATGTTTTGTAATGCTTTCATGTTTTATAATGCCTTTTACAGCTTCAATTCCTTGTAGTTCTTTTTAAAATGTAAAAAAACATGGTCTTATAAATTCTTAACAGACTGTATTAAATAATTTCTCTTGAAAATAGCCGATTTTAACCAGTGTTGCCACAGGCTTCAGACTGCCCTAAATACGAGAACATTGACATTAAGATGCTACTTATGAAAATAAAATATCCACCCAGAGAATTTGGGGCATTCTAATGCCCTCGCAGTTTACCTAGAAGGATTGTGTGACAAGAATGCGTATTCAAAATGCAAAATAAAGGTTACAGTATACGTTTGCAAAAACCCCAAATACATGCACGTACATGTAATTTCAATCATGGCGTGAAGGGCATTAAAATGCCCTCGAGTAGAAGCGCACCATGGCACTGTTGCATTGGCAGCGTCTTCATCAAGAATTAGGGTTATCAAGAGCGCCAAGTGAATAAGGCTAATTCGTTTAAATCCACAAATTACTTTGATAATTATTATTATTATTATTCAGATTCATTTGATTGATATCATTAAATTTGATTGTCTGCTAATTGCTATTACATGTTATTTTATTACTGATTCACTTAATTCTTTAGCTAAAGTTTTCCGAACGATTTCCCTGGTTTCAGTCAAGTTTATGTCAAATAAATAAATAAACTCTTTTGAGTTTACAAATATACTGCTTTTTCAAAATTCAAAAACTGAAAACTTGATATGGACGATTCCACAAAACATGAACGAGTACATGTATTACTGACAAAAAGTGCTGCAACACCATATTCAAAAAGAACTAACTACACATGGAGTGTTCACATTCTCTAAATTTTACAAAACACATCAGGTTTCTAGATACTCAGACAAGTTCATCTGGTTTTAGTATTTATTAGCCTCTCCAACTTGCGTCACAGCAGTTCACGAAATGAGTATTTAGTTCCGCTTTCCTGCCCAGCAAAACAAGTTCTTTGCTAAGACACGTTTTTGTTATTTGTATTTCTAGAGAGAGGCCAAATTAAGCAGTCGCTACATCCGTCCATTGTTTGGTCATCATAGTGAGAAGTGAAAAGAGCCACCGAGATTCACATGGGCCGAGTATGAGGATCATGGGGAGCAGCGGTCCTAGGGAGGACGCCCACTGGGGCCAGTGCTTCGAGGAGTTCTACGGCCCCGAGTATTGCAAGAACCTGAAGAAGGACCTGGAGAAGCTCAAGGACGAGTTTTGTGATGGCAATGCGCAGCGTTTCCAGCGGGAGTGGGTCGTTCCCACCGCCAACCTCTTGCGCAGGATGCGCCACATGGTGAGTGCAGGTGGAGGCTCAGCTCTGGGTTACAGGGTACTTTGAATTTAATTGTGGCAGGATTGATACAGATTGTTAGAATCCTGAAAGATCCATGAATGCACCGATTGTCAGAATCCTGCAAGATCAATGTATGCACTTATTGCAAGAATTCTGCAAGATTACTGCAAGAACCCTGTGTGCACTGGTTGTCAGAATCCTCCAAGATTGCAAGAATCCTGCAAGATCCATATATGCAGTGATTGCAAGAATCCCGCAAGATCCATGTATGCAGTGATTGCAAGAATCCCGCAAGATCCATGTATGCATTGATTGCAAGAAACCTCCAAGATCCATGTATGCACTGATTGAAAAATCCTGCAAGATTCATGCATGCACCGTTTGTCACAATTCTGCAAGATTTATGTATGCACTGATTGCAAGAATCCTGCAAGATCCATGTATGTACTGATTGCAAGAATCTCGCAAGATTCCTATGTGCATTGATTGTTAGAATCCTACAAGATCCATGTATGCATTGATTGGATGATCCATGCACTGATTGCTAGAATCATGCAAAAAATCTTTCTGCATTGATCGTACTGCATTCTTGCAATCAGTACATGCTATGTTCTTGCAATCAGTGCATACAAGGATCTTGCAGGTTTCTTGCAATTAGTGCATTGCAAAAATCCTGTAAGATCCCTGCATATCTTTGTATGATTGAAATCCATACATATTTTTTTGCAAGATTTCCGTAGTATCAATGCTGATCAATGCGTACGATACCATTGTTGATACTGACAATACTGTTGCATTAGTAAGTTCCGAGTAATGTTGCTGCTGTCAATCAATATTGACCGTTTGTTGTCAATATTATTTGGTTTAAAAAACTGCACAAATGAAATATATTGTCAGTAATTCAAATACCCTACATGTAACCACTGATCTTGCAATAATGTTTCCGTGATAAAAAATGTACAAATGCATGATAAGAAAACTTTTTCAGTCAATAAATGAAAACGCATGGTGTCACAGTTAGTGTATGAAAGGTATCTTAATTCTGGTGTATTTTTCAAAAATCCGTGTGTTTATTTTTAATTCAGTATCTGATGAAGGCGTAATTAGCCAAAATGTTGTGCAATGTTATTAAAGAAGCGGGTTGGAAAATCATAAGCCTTGCTGTCAACATTTAGAAAGACGAAAGCACTAATTTGGAAAATTCATCGAACTATCTGCCAATTTAAAAAAAGCAAAACATCAAACATAACTTCAAGCCAAAAGAGAATCATGTTTCATGTCAAAAAGTCACTCTATGGTAATAAAAGCATAGAAACTCAAAGCTCAACAAAGTTGAGATTCTATACACCCTATGTGTCCAGAGTGCGAAACTGTTGAATTGTCAGAAATAATTAACCCTAAATTTAGTGTCTAAACAATTGGCAATAAAGTTGCAGCTGAATGACGTCAATTGGAAATTTTTCACCACGGTCGTCCTAGTTTTCCTTTCTATAAATCAAACTTCTGGGTTTTCCAGGAGATTCCGGAAAAATATTTCATTGGAGAATAATTTGATATATAGCAAATTGTTTATCTACATGAAACTCCTTGATCCCCAGTCAGAACCCCAAAATAATCAAAATTTGCTCAGCTATTAAAACTTTAACGAGCAATTGACATTGAAGCAGTACTTCTGCATTTTTTATGTGAAAACCTTTCCGGCCAAGTCCAACCAATGATGGTAAATCGCTTCAAGATTTACGTACAAAATTAGTTTCTGATCAAGTGAAGATTATATTTAGAATTACAGAAGATTCACTCAAATTAGTCTATTTTATCTAAAAGCTCTAGAAAAGTTTTATTTTGAATAATCCAAAAAGATTCTCTTTGGATTCACACGATAGTATTCGCATTATGACAATCATCCATTAACCAGTCAACTCTCTATCGCCCAAAATACACTTGCAACAGATTGGCATAAAATCCTTTGAAAATTTCGTTAAATCCTCCAAATAATCTGAAAATGCTTCGAAGTTTTTTCAAAGATTTGCTAACAAATTTATCGAAAACATCTCGAATTTGTGCTACAACCAGTCAAGATCCGCTGAAAATATTCAGTAGGAAAGTAAGAATCTGCAAGTTAAACTTGGGTGACTCACCTGGCAATTTACAGAATCTTGTCTGGGCAACGGTTGCGACACTTTGTTTGAAAACACAAACATGCCAAGAAAAACAACAACAAAAATAGTTTGGTTCCCAGCGATCCGGAGCAAACTGTGTTGCAATCTACTTCGAGAACATGCAACAACGTGTGTTGCCAAGTAATTATCCTTCAAATGCTTAATTGACGAATTATCCAACAAGAATTTCAATGCGATTTGCGGGGATCCTCGAGGGGGCCTGTACCTGAGGCTGAGGGAGAATGCAGGGCCCCTCAATGGCCTTCTCTTCTCCACTTCTGTAAATATTCGGAAAAGGGCGAGGAACTTGCTTTCCGAATGCTCGTATTTTTTTCTTGACAATTTTCATTTATAATAATATAGCCGGGTGAGGCTAGTAGCTCCGACTGCAAACGCTTATTTCGACAAAGGTGAATGTGCGCGTGCGCGCGGAAGTAATTTGCCAGTTTACATCAGCATTTCCGGCTGAAACTAATCGCCTCTCGGAGGATATACTAGCTCGATATAACTAGTACATTTTTTAGTACTACCAATAATAATAAAACTGAAGTAGTTCAAACGCCAAGGAAGGCAATATTTCAAAATTTGATTCACGAATTACTTCCCCTTCCCAAAGTTCCTTCATCAGGAAAAATCGGTGGTATCAATCGCTCGTTGATACGAAAAAATGTCGAATGTTTCCTCCTCCCTCAGGGTCGTTGCACTTTTCTTGCTGAAAGGCAGAGTGATTAATTGTAATTTTAAGAAATCTGGCAAGAAGCGGTCGGATTGGCCGAACACATGCAGGCTGTCTCAACAACCGAGTTTTGGCATTTCCAGAAATCGACACCAGAAAGGATTTTTAAGAAAAGGTCGAGGTTCGAGACCTTCAAAAACACCAGTTGTTTTTGGAGTTGATGTTTAGTGCCAGATATCTGACGAAGTACCGAATTGCTATAATGATGTCACAGATCATTTAGTAATTCTACAAGGCTTGGCTTAATGTTTATGGAAAACAGATGCTAGGAAGTAAAAAATGGCGTTTTGTGAAATAATAACATACTGCATAAACCCAATTCTGTTTTTAAATGTGCATATGTACGTTTTCAAAAATACAGTATTTAATTTCGTAAAAAAATAGCATATAAGTAAATATAATAAAACAAATCTGAAGTTAAAAAAAAAATTATGAAACCAAAAATTTGATAAGAATTATAACTTTAGTCAAATACAGTTTGGGAGCACACTTTTACTAAAACATTTTTCGCGGATTCATTAATTGTAATATTATCTAAATTGTCAGGATATATGGTTTAACTAACTGGCTGTGTATGTGAAATGTTAACGCTTGCAATTTTTGTGTGTGGAATATCTCAGTTTATTTCTGGGTTCATGAATTTGATAATGGCAACTGAAATATGGTGAAATGAAATTATTATACACGCTTTAAAAAAGTTACTTCATAGCGATAACCATCTTTCATGCTAAAATCGTTCAATTTAATTTTTTTCTCAAATATGCCGACTAATTTAGCTATGTTGGACATTATATAATATATTAATTATCAAAATTGACAGCAATTACAATAGTGCAAATTCAAAGCTAGTTGAATGAATGCGTCGCACACAGTTGTACGTTCTTAAAAGTATACTTTTAAGAACGTACAACTGTGAATTACAACTGTGAACTGAGAATAATTTGATTGTCCTTAAATTGTTCTCGTCTAATTACTTGTTCAACTAATCATGTAACAATTTTTTTCAATGTTGTAATCTTTTAAAAACCGTACTCGCAGTTATACATTAAATACGATTTTTTTCGTAATTTCCAGGGTTTTCCAGTACGAACTCGGGACCACATCATCATTCATTTGTACAATCCAGTGGATTCCATGTTTGCTGGGGAAATGCACTTTCAAGTAAGTATATCATTTTCAGACATTAGAAAATGTGTAAAAGTAGATTTTTTAGTTTCAAAATAAATTTTTAATTTCAAGGCTAACTCCATTTTTTAAGTCGTGTTTATGTGTTTGTTGAGGCCTTGACTGCTATACGCTTCCGTTTTGTTAAAACCCTTTGAATGTAGATTTTAATCTTTTTCTTTTTATTTAGTAAAAAAAAAAATGATGAAAATTTTCAAAAAACTATGGAATCCACAAAACTAAGAAATTATTATGTTTTTAAAGAAAAATTAATTCGCAAAATCATTTATATTGGATTATTTGAAAGTCGTTAAGAAAAAAAAAAATAAAATAAATAAATAAATATTGTATGCAATGTTTATCATTTCAAACATATTTATCAATCCAGACGAGGCTAACAAATTTCAAACCATTTTACGATATGTTACAGCAAACTCAGTTTGCTGAAATTTGCTCAAATATTCACGAAATATGAGGAAATAGGTATGCAATAAAGCAATCTAATATGAGACTAGATAGACAGAGCCATTTTCAAAATTAACCATAAAGAAATTCAAAAACTCAAGTATTATACAAATCTGAGAATTCAAAAAAACCAAAAATCTGGACATTCCGAACTCCTAAAATCAAAAAATACTATAACTCTAATAATGGAAATATTGTTAATCATCTAACCTGAGAAAATCTAAAATTCCAAATTTGAATTATCCCAACTTCAGACTCGACAAATCCATTCATTAATCGTAAAATTACGATTCAAAATTCAAGAAAGTAAGAATAAGTAAATTGAATCAAGAATCTGGTAAGTAATGAAGCCATTAAATTTAAAATTTAGATGTGAAATGTTTGTTAGTTTGAAAAAAAACAAATTCTTCGAAAGGAACAAGGAAAATCTTCAGAATTAAAGGATCCCGTAGGGAAACCCTTGAAGATCTTGTGGTTATCCCAAAGGAAATCAGAGAAAATGATTTATTCAATGCTAGCATAAATAAATGTGTGTCTACCTGTATATGATATTGTCGAAATTTGATACTTTAAAAAACTCACAAAAATACAATTACATATAAAGCAGGATTTCCGTCAAGATTATCACAAAATACACCCTCCACTATACCCCACCCAAGTTTTAACATTTCAGAGAACAAAAACCTTTACCCACACTATAGACAAAAGACACATTCTTAAAATACGTGATGGGTTTTTATAATGTTTTTGCATATAATGTCTCTGGCAAGTTTTAATAGTAGAAGGTTCACCAAATGTCACACTACGAGAAGTCAACCAGGTCACACGACACTTAAGAACAGCGTTAAATTAATGTACTGCATTTTGTTTTTTCTGAATCTTATCCTGTTTTGCAACCCACGCGTTTTTATAATGGCAGATTTGTCAGTTACATTTTAAACAGATGGACAATAATTCAACTCAGTACCCTATAGTCAGCAAATAAATTCCATATGGTAGGGGGTGTTCCTACGTCAGTAGCAACTTCAGCCCAGTCAAATGGTGGTTTTTTTTCAAAACAAAATTGGTAAAGTTTTTTTCTCAACGACTCTGTTTTTTGGGGTGCTGAATCCAAATTTCTGGTTTGCTGCCTTGTAGGAGGTCGGCTTCACAGCGAAAAACGCGAGGTTTTTTTTACACTTTTTTCAGTTTTTCGCTTATATCCCGAAAACTATGCGAGATTCGTAGATGACCACTCTAGACTAAATTAAAGTAGGCAGAAAAAAAAGCCCTATGCTAAACTATTTCTATATCCTGAATATGAACTATCCTGTGAGGGTTCCAAATTGGAGCGCAGTGTTCCAAAATAGTACGAACCAGAGTTGCGTAGTCAGTTTCCTTTATATCCCTTACGGTAGGAAGCCCTAAAGTTGGCCCTTGTTGGGGATTGGCGTTCCAGACAATACCAACATTTACATGAACTTTGACAATTCTACACAAGTACCACATTATGGGTTCGTTGAATATTGAAAGAATTGTATCTGAAAATGAACAGACTGCTCCAGGTAGCTATCCAGACAGTCCAGCTGAAACCGAATTATGAATCTTGGATTATATGATAAAAATCGCCTGATTCTAACTAGTCTATGTCTCATATTATTTTTCATTTTTGTTGTTGCAGGTGGGAAGAAAAGCCCCTGGTACCCTCACGCTCAAATTCACCAAGCAGAACAGTAATGGACTGTTCGTGATTCAACCTAAAACTCTGAGCAATGCAGATGAAGCAAAACTGCAGCAGGATCCTCTAGATTTCCTGGACAACGTGCGCATGGACATGCGAGGCACAGCGATAGACGTTCCTAATCTCCTCCGGACATTGGTCTTGATGACTGAGACGTGCAAACTGCAAAGACAATGTGCCAAAGCATTTTTCTCCAATGTCAAAGAGGTGAGCCTAACAAGACTTTTAGTGGTGATACTGCAAAATCTTTGTTAAGAAACACTGTTAAAGACCCATTGAGAGAGAGGGTGAAAGTCCCCTGAAAGTCCCTGGTGAAAGTCCCTGTTCAACTTTTGCCAATCTCCTTTTCAATAGATCATTTGCATTGTAAATTGTGTTCTAAAACAATTTCTTTGACTAACTTTCAGAAAACGTTGTGCATATAGTCAGATTTTTAAATTTTCAGTTGTAAGGATATCCAACCATGTCATGAAAATGTCTTTTTTGGCAGAACCCAGTATAATAGGATACATGGAGTTACAACATCCATAATGTATATCACATTCATTTCTGTGTTATCATTCATTTTCAGAATTCCAGTAGCAACTTGGCATCTCTGAATAATCACCCTGTCCACGATATACTCCAAACCCCTCCTTTCGCTACCACCAATATCCCGTTTACCAGCAACCAATGGGCAGCTGGCAATATAAATCCAGACTCGATTCGGCAAGATGGAAACTTTCCATTTCCTCTTAACTTCTGTGTTAAAAATTACGTCAACTACGGCAACCAGAAACCGGAGGTTGGTGATCAACCATTTGCAACTGTACATTTTTCTGAAGAGGATCATTAAGTTTTGACATGTTGTGAAAAGGAACTGACTTTAACATCATTTGCTTTTGCAGATTATCCCACAAAATGTGCATGGAAGTGGCCACCATCGGTTACCCAGTGGCTCACAAATGGCTGGAGCTGCCTATCGCCAAAGCAGATCATCCACTATGCATTCTGTAAGTTTTCTGATTGCAAGAATCTTGTAAGATCCCTGCATATCTTTGTATGAATCCATACATGCATCCATGTTTTCATTCAAGTTGATAATGAATCTTCAAGAATTATTCATTTATTTCAATTTTATTGATAATTCTGACTTCAATTTGTTTATATTTAGGAGCCTGAAGAAAACGACGAAACCATGAACCTTCAGAGTTTCAACGAAAACAATTGGCCTTGTATGCCACCAGACAGCCTGGAAGAGATCCAGAGGAGAATGGCTGACACCCGTCTCTGGGAGGCGTCTAAAGGAACCGGACCCTTACCAGACCAGAAGCCTATGAATGATCTGTCCTACGGACAGCCATTCAGGCACTATGGGCAAAGCGTCCCTGAGACCAAGATTTGGGGTGGTGACACCAGAACATCATTGACTGACGAATATAGTGGAGATAGTGCTGGAGATACAACTGAAACAGCAAGGCGCTTGTCAGAACAACGGACAGCCGACACCGAACAATATGTTCAAGGTGCTCCAGAGACGCAACTGCCGATCCGCAAGATCTCTGGAGAACGCACGTGTTCCACAGAAGATTACGTCGATAAACCTTCAACATTGAAAACAAAGGAGTCAGTTTTCAATGGAGCATTTGCTGATGCCATTGCATCCTGTCCCCGAGGCGATGTCAGGACAGATCCCTCGGGGAATGTGAGTCCAAGGACCGCTGTGGTCAATGAATATGCCGGTGCTGCCAAAAATGCCAATGGCTTCCAAAATGTAAGCAGTTCCCAAAACGTCACTGGCTTTCCAAATGCCAGCAGGCAACTCCCTGTAGGCCCCATGTACCCCTTTGTACCATGGCAGATGACGACGATGATGCAACCGCCAAAGCAGGGAGCAGCAACAGTAATGGGGAGGAAAGGCTCAGCTCCAGGGTTTGTATTTTACACGATTTCTATAGCCAAACTCTGTCTTTGCCAGTTTTGTATTGTGGGATTCAAATAAAGTGACTGGCCTGTCCTAAATCGCAGACTAGACATACTTGTAACCAAAGAAGGGCTGACATGCAAACTATAGTAGAGGTCGAAATAAATGAACTCGATCTAACTTGTGTCCCTAAGAATCTAGTTGGACCTTATCTTATAGAATTCTGCAATAAAACAACTTCAAATCTTGATTAGTGCTAAAAGCTTTCTCTGTTGTTTTTACAGGATTTATATAAGCCCAGACACCAGCGATGGCCGACGAACGTCTTCCCTCGACGCATATGTAGGGAACGCCACAACCGGTCTGAAAGTCAACTCTGGCGACCCACGAGCCAGATCCGAAGGCAACTTGGCCACCTCAAGGACCAACATGGTGGACCAGTACTGCCAAAGCCAAAATCCAGGCGTCCTGCCCCCGCTCAGCTACTCGTGGCGCATGCCATTGACCAGAGATGCGACCAATGGATATGGGCCAACCAACGGCAACGAGCACCAGCATACCAATGGCTACGTCCAAGACATGTCTGCGACGGTGTCGAAGAGTGAACAAGATGAAAGTGCCAACAGCCTGGAGTCCTGGGGGTCGCATGTTGGCAGCGCCTCAATGATGGCGCAGAACAATAGGCTGCGGGCAAGCTCCTTTGGCGCAGGGCCGCCACAGGGCAGGTATGCAGGCGAGGACGACATGTCTCTCTTATCACACACGAGTTATCCCTCCTGGGGCTCTCACCCAGCAGTGCACATGATGAACCCTGGTGCCGGCATGTTGCCACTGGCCATCGAGCAGATCAACAACGACGCCCAAAACTGGCAGAAGTATGCGCCAGAGAACAGTCTTAACTGATTGCACCAGTGTATGTTGCTTGCCACCAGACAACCGAGACGGTCATCTTGGACTGAGAAAATAGACTTCCATATCCGGTTATCAATTTGGCAAGTTCTGATGTCATCAATGGTTGTAGGCGATCGAAACAGTTTAACTGGATCCACAAAATCATCAGCCTTTCACATTTCGTCCTTTACTTAATTCTTCAAAGGGGTCGTCTTCTTCCCTTTACAATAAAAATAAGCTATTTTTTTAAATAATGAAACTGGCTAACACCCCTCGCCCATATTTCTGTTCGGTTAGAAAATGTTTCTTTTTACCAATTGCTTCACTAATAACTGAGATAATTCTTATCCAAATATTTTAAAACCTTATCCTTTCCTGAAGCAGGTTATTATTAAAAAGTAATTATTTTCAATAAAGAACAGGAAAAAACAGCATTTTTATTCTAACCATTTATAATAAACGCAATTTTCTTTCAAATTATAGCAATTAAATTAAAAACATGCTACAACCCATTTAACATTCACATTTACAATATTCAAAGACAAACTCGTATTATTTTTTATTCAAAATGTCTGATTTATTTAAAATTGTTTATGGCACATTTTTTCCAGAAGGGAAATAATTCTGTCCTCCAAGGAAAAGATATTACCGAACTTATCATTTCCTGGTCATCATATTACTGTATATCATACAATACGAAAGTTTAGGACGAATTGTGAGAGGCACGATGTGTCGTACAACCTACGGAATCTTAACCATGTGATTTTGGAAACGAAACTGCAAAGCTGGTTGCAGTGATTTCATATGTTTGAAGGAGTGTGACTAATAGCTGCTTGATGCAACTAAAAAAAAGTATGGACGCGGCTTGGTAAGCTTAAGAAGTAAACAGAATGGGAGGTGCCTTGATCTGGTTGTACCAGACATGACTTGGTTATGAGCCTCAAAAATACTATCTAGTCCACAAATCAATTGGAATGGATCCAGAAGGGATGACGGAAAAAGAAATGGTCATTTTGGTCTAGATCAATGGTCTTGATAATATCAGAATCTTCAGATGCAATCACATAATTTCAAATCAAGTATGTTTGTCAATTATTTCAAAACAATTTTCAAAAACAATTTGTAAACATCAATATAAAAATCTTAACACCTGAATTTTGATTTAAGGTACAGATTTTGTATTTTCTTCACTCTTATTGTGAAACTCTAATGCTCCCTGAACTATGTCATTAGCCTCTGCTTGGAATGACCATTCTTTTTGGGTCCATCCTTGGTTCGAACTCGCTCAAAAAAATAGGATTTCTATCCTGTGACATCAAGTAGCAAACTGCCGAAGATTGTGCAATACCGCAGCATGTCTGACAATTGTGCTTCGTTTTCGCGATTATGTTAAAATCTATGTGGCTTTCAGCATCATGCAAACACACAGAACAAATGATGTTGTAACCAGTGCCACCCAGTGGAAAATTTGAAGCTCATCAGCATTTCCAACAACTTAACTACTGCTTAACAGAGGCTAACCTCCAGGAGGAACTCTCACCGCTGAAAGATTTAACAGACTTGCATACATTTTTATTTACTGCTGGGGTCTTTGTACGAATGCAGCCAGTGTTGCCGTATTCCAGAAGTGTCATCAAAAAGCTGTGATCAATCAACCATTCCGTAATATCTGCTTGACTCAAATGCTGCAATCTGTTCTATCATGTAATCCCTTCATATTTTGTCTTTTCGCATTAACGAAACCCACGAACTTGTTTCACTTTTGAATAATCAGTTTTGTTTACGATGCATTTATTAAAGAAACAAACAAAATGTTTAAAAAACATACTTTATTTGTTTGAAGTTAATTTGAAGCTGGTGCTGGAGTTGCTTGAGAAATAGCCAACATGAGGTGATATGGTCGTCATTTAGTCGTAAGATTGATTTATAATCAAATTTATGTAATTCCTACTGTAATAAACAATAGGTACAGTGGAACCTCGATTATCTGAGTTAATGTGGACTAAGCAAACTCTGAATAACCGAAAACTCCGATAATACGGATGACTATGGCTTTTTCGCATTCAAAATAAATTAGTATACTAATTAATATGTCTCTTATTTGTATTGTATCAGTTTTAACCTTTTAATGTTACATACAAAGATTGCACTTTAAAAAAAAATTGCAATCTACTTATTGTAAGCAGAACAAATGCATAAACAGAATGTAACAGCATTTTTAATAATAATATACATACAATACATTTTAAATTTTTTAAATTCCTTTGCAAGTTACGGTTTTTTAAAAAAATTGTCACATATTACGTAATACGGTTACTGAGGTCTACATTCTACCAAACCTTCAAAAAAGGTGTCTACAACTTTAGTGAACTATATATGAAGTCAACAAATGTTTTCCGAGGAAGAAATCCTGAATTGGTAACAAGTTCCTCTAAAGATGGGCTATTTTCCTGTCTATTCCCTGGAGTTGTTACAAGTGCACAAATATAGCACTTTAATACCCATCGTGTATACTAAAATGCTGGGATTCAACAGACTTAATGACAAGTCATATGGTAACCTTTATGAACTTTATAAAAGTCATCTGCACACTATCAGTTGTTTAAGTCCAATATGAGGGGACATTTTCAAAGCTAAAGGTCATAAATACAAGACTAAGAAATCCACTGTTAAAGTGAAGTTGAACTTATCCATGTTGCTATCAATTGAACAGGAATGGTTAAATTAATTGGATGCCAGATTCTGAGATTCTGAGACCCAGTCCACCACTATACTTAAAGTATGGCAAGTACGCAACAATTTTTGTTCATCAACACAGACAGGTTTTAGAGTATTTTATAAATGATTTTAGGAAAGTAAAAAAGTTCTCGTGTACCATTTGCACGACTTGGAAATAACAGTTCAAAAAATTGAACTTTTGTTACACTTTTTTTTCCCTGTTTAGCGAGGTTAAAAAACGGAAATCCCTTTATGCAGTTCATTTTGCTCATATATTGAATTTATTGAATACGTATTAGTTAATAATGTTTTGCTGGTAACCCGCTTCCCGGTACGTGGTGACGTCACGCCACTGGAAAACCCAGATGGGAATGCCCTCACAAAGGGGACTGACGGGAAAATAGCTATCTAATCATCCGGGACCTCATCGGCGAAAAAAGAGCAATTAATAACCACGATGACGAGCGATTAAAGGGGAGATGATTAACCAAAAATATTAGAATAATGCAATAATTTTCGTAACCTGAAATCCGGTTAGGGGCTCTGTTTGGGAATGGAATCTCAAATAAAAGAACTTAATTTGCCAAACTTCACATTTTTTTAATGGAATCTTGACTAGTATGCAGAGCTTTTGAAATTTGACACGTCAATTTCTTATGTTAAATGCTAGGGGTACTCAAACAGACCCCAAAATTTCGCACATGTTTGCAGTTTTTCATTTACTTGGAGCCGTAGTACATGTGCTGACCCAGTTTTTTAAAATGACGTCTTCTAATTGGCTGGACCTACTAGCTGCAATGGGGCTTGTAGAAGTGCTGGAGAAAAATGGAGGTTTTTACTGCAAGTCACTCTTGCAGTTCATCTTGGCAGGCCTGTACAAGCAGCATTTGTGCCTATTTCAAAAAAGACAACTTGTGGACCTTGGAAGAGCTGCCTGAATCTAATGCGCATGCGCACCATATGTGGGCCAAATGCAGATAGCCCAACTGCCCAAGTGAAAAGTTCGTTTGAGTACCCCTAATAATACAATTCACGTTGCTGATGAATCCTTGTACTTCATCGTGAAATGATAATCTGGCCCACTAGGGAGAATTTCAGATATGAAAATCTGCATGGTAAACCTTGGTGAATCTGAAATGGTGACCCGTTTCTGAATTTCTCAGAATCCCAGCGAATCTTCCCTCTTGGCAACTATCATGAAACAGTTTTTCTAGTGTTTGCATACAAAACGTTTGGAATGAAATCCCAAATGGACACGAAGGCTTGGAAGTCTCGGAATTGGGTGGGAATCTCGCACTTGTTTTATAAGTCCCCAAAGATGGAACTGCGTGCCAAGCACTATTAGAAATGTTCCTACAAAACCAACAATTAACAATGATAGACAATTGTTTCAGCTGGCAGACATGCTGGCGTTGTACATTGCTACTGAATTTTAAGTCGGGTAGTTTTCCACCTGTATTATTGCCTGGATCTGGTGTCAGTTGAACTGAGACCGAAAGGCAATTTAACAAAACGAACTCCAAAGATTCGATCCCTCTGCAAACCTTCTTTTGAATTTACTAATAATTTTTTCTTTGTTCTTGTTAAAATCATTCCAGTTCTCTTTTAGAATCACTCAAAGTCCGTCAATGCACCTTCCAAAAACCCAGCGAAAAACTATAAGGAATTAACCATCCAACAATCTCCTTTAGAATAATATAGAAATTATACTTCAATATAGTCAAAATTCTCCAAATATCGACCTTCTTTGGCTTCGCCATGATTCTCCTTTGAAATCAACAAAATCATCCCTTTAAATCATCGGAATCCATATTTAGAATCATCAGAATTTTCCTGTACAAACACTGACTTGACAAAGAATAACCGAAAGATGAACAGTCTCATTTATTATAATAAACGAATTATGCTTCAGAATAATCCGAATTTTCCTTGAGAATCACCCAAACCATGAATCCACTAAAGCATTAGCGATATTATTCTGTAGAATCATTGGAATTCTTCACGATCGCCTGTTTGGGATAGACTATGCTTTTTAAAAGAATCATCCAAGAAATCACTAATAATAATCCCTTTTAGATCCATCCAAATTTTTCTTCAGGATAATTCAAATTCTCATTCAGAATCAGACTCAAATTAACTAAACAATCATGTATAACTTTTGCGAAATTTCCTGTAGTCATCAAAAAATGAACCTCACAAGAAGAATCTAGTGATTTTTCAAGATTGCTTTGAATTAACTCGATTTCATTAGAAATCGCCAAGATTCTCCTGAAAAGGTTGATTTCAATTAGCTCACCCCTTTCTATTATCTAAGATTTTCCAGAACCAAGGAAGTAACGATTGCATTATTGCCCAATATTCTTCATAACTGCCCAATATTCTTCATAACTGCCCAGAATTCCCCAACATGGCTATTGAGAATGAGACTAGATTCTAATTCTTGGATCCTCACAATTCAGAAATCTCAGAAGCATCTCCTCACAATCGACATCTATTTCCACTTACATATATTCTTACACTCCCACAATTTCCTAACCATATTTAAGATTAGCCATAACTTCTGTGGGGATCGAGATTCAATTTCAGTACAATATAGCAGGAACTGTCATTTCCTAACTGGCATAATATGTCAACTGGACATGTTGCAGTGCTCCTGGCGGCGACAAAATATATGCAATGGGGTTATTGGCAGAGGTTATATTTTCGGTTTTCCCCAGCATTTTTTACAAAGGAAAAAATATATCTTTTGGAAGAAGAAAAAACGCATGTCACCGGGCACATGAGAGAATGTGTGCAGAAAGGGTTGGGCGCAAAAAATAGCCTGTAGCAAATTGAGTTTGTTGGAAACTACTTATGTCATTCAAAGTAAACTCCAAGAATGCGTACAAATTGACCATAAAATGCACATCACCTTTCGTAGATAAAAATATTCACAATGTAAAAACGCACGTAACTCTTCATAGAAGTAGGGAATGAGAATTGAATAGATGAGCGTAGTTAAGAGTACTTACTTTTGTGTAATGCCTAGTACACACTGCATGTTTCATGAAACTGAAATAAAGTTTCATCGAAATAAGCTGTTGAAACATTGTTTCATCGAAATAAGCTGTTGAAACATTGTTTCATCGAAATAAGCTGTTGAAACATTGTTTCATCGAAACAAGCTGTTGAAACATTTCATCGAAACACGTTTTTTAGCCAAAAGTTTCATGAAACTTGGTTGCAGAAACCTGGTGGGAATCCACATATCACAAACATATTTGCGAAACCCTGTTTCAATTTCATGAAACTTTATTTGCAGAAATCTGGTAGGAATCCACCTATCAAACATATTTGTGAAACCCTGTTTCAGTTTCATGAAACTTGGTTGCAGAAATCTGGTTGGCATCCACATATCACAAACATATTTGCGAAACCCTGTTTCAGTTTCATGAAACTTGGTTGCCGAAATCTGGTAGGAATCCACATATCATAAACATATTTGTGAAACTCTGTTTCAGTTTCATGAAACATGCAGTGTGTACTAGGCATAAGATCGACCTCAAGATCTTACCAGATTTCATGAAAGCTGTTATGCCGTGTTTCAGTGCCAAGTATTTTACTGAAAGTTCCAAACATATATCGATCAAATCAATCACGAGCAACCAAATAAAACTAACTTTGGTTTCTGTCACTGGCATAAGTCGATAATTAAACCTTGAACCCAAACTTTTATTAATATTTAAAGTCAAATAAGAAAACCATTTTCAGTACCATTTTCAGGAGATTGCTTCTACGTCAGTTGTGACTTGATTGTTAAATTGAACATTTATTTACTCATTAATGCAAACATCAAGGATCGTCATGCATCTGCCGTTTCGAATATGACGTCAGAAGGATGACAACTATAGCGTCCCAAGTTCACAACAGCAGCACATGAAGTTCCCATGTCATGCCAAGTCTAACAGAGACCGTGTGTTTCATGTGTAAACAAATCGAAACATACAACCATTAGGACAGATTTCCAGAAAACCCTTATTACTGTAATTACACAACAGTAAGCACAGCTGTTACCATGCAGTTCTTCGAACAGTACATGAATATGGATCCTTTTAAACAGCTGCACAACAGCCATCATCCCATCACTGCAGGCCAGTTACAAGAACCAATTGGTTGACTGGAAGGCATTATCCAGTGCCTCATCTAATATCCACCGAAGGTTAAAATTCCAACAGTACTACCAGGCGACAATTTGGTAAGTTGTCGATATGTTCAATTATTGTGTTCATTTATTGTTCAACTTCAGTTCTACGATTGTTTGCAAGTTTGTTGAAATTTTCAAAGAATGGCCTACTTGGGTTTCTCTTGAGGCAAACTCTTATAGGGAGGTTCAATCGCCTGCTACACTAGGTTTATAGAGTCCTAAAGGTGCCATTTTTTTTAATTGTTAAACTTGAATCTCAACAGAATTCTTGGCATGTTCAAAAACAGAGATCAAATGCAATATCTGGGATGTTTCAAGACTGATAAACCCTGGAGTCACATATGAACCCTTTCAGAATCTAAATTTTGAAATACCTAGAATCTTCGCATGACTAGTTTCGGGAAGGTGTTATAAAAACAAACCTGGAGGATATATATATATAAAAGAATCAAATTAACCAATGACTACCTTGATTGTGCTTCTGTCACAACATATCACAGTATTTCTCGTTCACAAAGTCACCTGGAAATAATTAAGTTTACAATTAGAACAGCAAAACTATCAACAACATACACATATTGTTTGTAGGTCGTGACAAGGTGTGAATAACTAGGGTACCGGGACATTTTTTGTGTAGACCAAACCAAAAAAATTGGAGGAAAGACTACTGGAATAGAAATTCATATAAAGACTAAATTTTGCGAATAATTGCGCCTTTTAATTCGTTTCCACGAATGTTTGTCTAAAAGCGACGCTAATCAGGTTGTTTGTGCCCAATCATCGCACCAGGACATACAAAATAATACAACTTGTGATTTGACAAACAAGAAAATGTGACGAATTTCGAGAGATTATTATACACATAGTGATTATTTGTACTCAATGTGCGTACTTAAAAACATTTAAAATACCAAAAGGACGCCAATAAAAGTAAAACTTCTATACAGTAATAAAAAGCTTTACCAAACACAAAACTTAATCCAAACATCCAAAGGGATGGTTGGGAGGTATTTTCAAAATATTCAGCCTACCAAAGAATACTTTTTGAATACTCAAAACGAAATAAACTTATGATCCCTCAATTTCACGGACTGTATATCCACTACGCCATTCTGACTAAGCTAGGTGGTTTAACCTACCACAGTAACTCAAATCGCATGAGCTTGAGACTGAGTTGCGTCTTAACTCCGAGAAGCATACCACAGCTGCACAGAAAACTTGCCAAGGCGAGCTCAAGACAGCAAAATGTGAGATTGAGCAAGTGTGGTAGGGTGTCATCTCAAGCTTAAGCTTAAGCTTGAGCTTGAGATGCAGAGAAGAGACTGACAAGACAGAAAAATGTGAGACTGAAGTTTGAGCTTTTGCTTGAGATGCAGCTTAGAAGGGGTTAAGCTTGAGCTGCAATTTGATGAGCAACTGTGGTATAGGCCTTAGTGAGTAGTATACAGCACCTATACAGCGTAAAGTTCCAAATTCTGCCACCAGGTGGCGCTAGTGTCGCTGGTGGCGA